>RJWJ010004696.1:57785-73916 GCA_004363605.1 Indri indri | reverse complement strand
AGTTCTATTGGCTTCAAGTGGGTAGAAGCCAGGGATGCTGCTAAATATCCCACAATGCACAGAAAGCCCCTGATAGCAAAAGTTACCCAGCCCAAATGTTAGTAGTGACAAGGCTGAGAAACCTTTAGATCAAAAGGGGAAGAAAATTCTTTTCTGTGGTTCAACCTCTGAGTAGATTCACCTGGTTTATACTGCCATAATTGGATTACGGAAGTTTTTATTCTGCCTCTATTTTCTACTTTGACATCTGGCACAGAACCCAAGAATATGATGAAATGGTAAAAGTGGCAGACGGCACATCATGACCAGGCTCTGGGTGCATGTCAGAATATAACATCAGGTGCTAACTACCAGCTATGAATTCCTACGAGGTTTGCAGTCTTTATGTCTTTCAAAAATCTACCTGTATGCCACGATATCTAGGGCAGCAGCAGTGTTCCTATTAGCAGTGCTCAAAATCCAACTTCATGAAACTAATGCCAGGGAATTTTCCACGGACAGCCTGTTTTCCCTATTTCTCCTCATTTCTGACTTGATTTAGAAGAACGGAGCTTTATTTTCCTGGTCATCACAGCTCAGGGGTATTTAGAAAGAGTTGGTTGCAGGTTTATTAAGAATAAAATTTTATTACATTGTGAAATATCTGAAAAATACTCAGTAAAGCCCAGAAACTTACACTTAATCCCTGATACAAGAATTGCAAATGTCCCATATAGTTGCTAGTTTCAACAAACGTCTGTTGAATAAGCTACATTCTTTCCATTTTGATTCCAGATACTGACATCACTCCCACCCCCCAAACTCCATGGTCCTCTTCAATTCCAGGATCTCTTCAATTAGATCACCACCTGACCTCAATCTACCCTTGACTTCTATTTCTTACCAGTTCTTGTAGAAGAAAGGTATTTTTACCAGGCATCTTTAGTATTAAATATGCTCACACAAAAATCGACTTTGTAGACTTAATCTAATTATTGGTAAAGTTGTAATAAAAATGGAGATTAGCGAATATTCTGTGTACTGCAGGATTTATTGGAAGGCTTTGGAGTAAAGTAACATTGGTAACATTTTGACAAGTTTTCTGAAGGGTACACTGAAAGCCCTGACTTCAGCATGATACAATTCATCCATGTAACAAAAAAACCTCGTACCCCCTAAATTTTTTAAATAAAAAAGGAAAATTGTACATGTTCAAGCATGTACAATTACCAATTCTGTCTAGGACCCTCTGCTTTTTTCAAACCAGTAAAATTAAAGTTGCAAAAATACCCAGTCATTTACCACTTGTCTCTCTGATGTATAAGACTTATACAATAGGAAAAACTATTCTGAAAATGTTTTTTCATTTCATCAACTACTAATCTTAAATACTTTTTTTTTTTTTTCTTGAGGCAGGGTCTCCCTTTGTTGCCCAGGCTGGAGTGCAGTGGCCCAATCATAGCTCGCCGTAACCTTAAATTCCTGGCCTCAAGTGATGCTCTCACCTTGGCCTCCCAAAGTGCTGGGATTACTGGCATGAGCCACTGTACTCTGTCTTAAATATTTTTTATGGGCAGAACTAGAGAAAAGTTTTTACTCATAAGAAAATCCTTTGCACAAAATAAAACAAAATTGAGAAAAAATGAGCTTTATTCAAGAAACTATATACACATGTATAACAGTCTTGTAACCAGGGATTTGATGATTAAACATACACAATTTTTCATTTTTTTTATTTCAAAAATATATAAAATATTTCAGTAGTCAAGGCAAGAAAGATGGTGTCTCAAAACAGGTGGTAGCAGCAGGATTGAAAATAATTAGTTCTGAAAATATTTAGAAGGAAGAGCACATAGGATTTGCTCTCATATAGAATGAGAGTAAGGGAAATGTCGAGGATTCTGGCCTGAATGACTAGAAAACTGTTTCCATTTTCTGAGACTGTAGACATTAGGGGAGAGTCAGGATTGAGTTTGAATAAAGAGTTTAGTTGCGGAAATGTGAAGTTTGACAGTTGCAATGTAGTAAAGTGACATGGAGCAGAGATGTGGTGTCAAGTAGCCAGTTTTATATACTTGAGATCAAGTTTCAAGGTGGAAATTGGTGCTCAAGATAGATGTTTTGGAATCCTCACCAAATAGATGATATTAAAATCCATAGAACTTAATGAAATAAACTAAATATATATACAGAAGAGATGTGTGAGTCAAAGACCCAGGGCACACAAAGGTTTGGAGGTCTGGGAGACAGGTAAGTATTAGCAAAGGTGACTAACAAGACACAGAAGGTTATATGGAAGGACAAAGAAAATGGGATTCTGGAGTCCAAGAAAGAAAGAAAAGCAGCCAATGTATCCATACAGGTGGTTGCTGATAGACTGAAGATGAGGCCTGAGGAATTGGCATAAACTCTTTGGGGCTGGGGATGGTGAGAAGGCCTATTCAAGGTTGATACAAGAGATAGTGGGGGGACATGACAACTCTAGAGTCTTTCTGTAAAAGGAATCAGAAAAGAACAGCAGCTGTATAGAATATGGAGTCAAGGTAGCTCTCTCGTAAGGTAGGATATATTGGAGCGTGTTTCTATAACTTAGGGAATGAACCAGAAGAGAGGTAAACATTGATGATGCAGGTGAAAAGTGACAACTGCAAGAGGATATGAGATTGAGCGCTCTGCCGGAGGGGTTGACGTTAGGCCTTGTAAAAGAAACAAAGATAGTAAAAATAAGCTCTAATGTTCCAGGGTAGGGTGACTGTAGTTAACAATGTTTTATACATTTCAAAATAGAAGTGAGGACTTGAAATATTCTCAACACATTGAAATGACAAAGGCTCCAGGTGATTGACAACTAAATGCCCTGACTTCTATGCATGTGACAAACTATCACATGTAGCCTATAATATGCAAAAATGTATCAGTAAAATGTATCTAAATCTTAGTAAATGCTTAGTAAATCTAAGCATCCTTCCTTAGAGATGCATTATGTGTTTTCTTTCAGTGAATAAAGAAAGCAAAGTCAGACTATACACAGTTGGTAGATTTGACAACAGAAGCATGTTGACATTTCCTTCTGGTTGCTTTTATTTTCTCAGTGGGTTTTAACAAGGAATTTATACCAACTGAGGTTGAGATGGGGAACAGAAGTGTTGAAAGTCCAGGGAAGAGAAGAAAATATGGAATTATCTATTAGGAGAGTAGGGGAGTGAATTGACAAAGGAATTTAGGATGATTTCTTGGTAGCACTCAAGGCTTGTTAAGCCTTTTTAGCTTGGTTGTGCATTTTCTCCCATCATGTTGATCTATTCAAGTGGGGTCCAGTTTAAATTCATATTTGCCTATCAAGATATTCTTGTTGAAAAATGCAAGAAATAATCAGCATACACGAAAATATCTGGATTTCCTGCCATTTGCCTGAACACTGTAGGCTTAATAGGTATATGGCTGTGTTTAAAGATACGGCAGGAGAAAAGTGGCCAGATGTTTCACCATGACCACAAAGGCCACTAGTTTCCCAGTCTGTAATATGAATGTTCCCCTCCCTCCCACGGTCCTACTAAGTCAATTCCATGTTGTACCATACTATTTCCCCTTACCAAATTGTGTTTCAGGCAGAGATAGTAATCAGCTGAACACAACAGGGAATACAAATAATAGTTGTTTAAGTAAACAGGAATTTTATTTTTCATGAAACAGAATATCCCAGGGCTGTTCAACTCCCAATGTCACCAAGATTCCAGAATCTATGTTTCCATCGAGCCATCTTTGATTATTTATCTGTTTTCTACCAACTTTACACCTGTTCTTCTCTACTGTGCTTCAAACTACTAGAATTGGGACTCTGCAAACTATGTTTACCAGCCTCTCTTGGCATCTGGCTTTTTGCTGAATTCCACCAAAAAGAAGGCACTGATAGGAGATCTGAAAGGCGAAAGAAGGAAGAATGATTTTGACTCTGGGTCTGAATGCATTGGCTGCTGCTCTAGTAGCTGGTGGTGGTTGTGATAGTGGAGACCAGATGGCCATGCATTTACCCCTGCAAGCCAACTCTTTATGAATTCTAGCTCTGGCTGGGGTAGGAACCTTTGGCAGTTCTAGCCCTGCATGTTAGTTAGAAAGTGCGTGCAAATGGGCTCCACTGCAGAGATGACAGCAGTTTCTTGATTTCAGGGTGACATCTTTTTTTCTTCTCCTCCAGCCCTTTTCATACATTTTAACTGTTTTCCTGTATTAAATTTTCTCTGCTTGAAATACTTCATGTTTTTGCTTTCCTGTGTAGATCTTTACTGATACTTGGTATCAATAGAGGTAACCCAGGAAAAAGAGTATCAAAATAAGAATATAATTGAACATGAAGAAAATGGTGAACTCATTATCAGTGAAAAATATGATACTGGGTGACCCATGGCATGCTTTATTTTCATAATTACTTAATGCATTATCTGTTGAAAGCTGGGTTCCTGTAGAACAGTAGTCCTCAACCTTTTGGGCACCAGGGACCGTTTTCATGGAAGACAATTTTTCCATGGACTGGGGGTTGGGGGCTGGTTTCAAGATGATTCAAGCACATTATAGTTATTGTGCAGTCAAACCTCTCTGCTAATGATAATGTGTATTTGCAGCCAGTCCCCAGCACTAGCATCACCGCCTCAGCTCAGATCATCAGGCATTAGATTCTCATAAGAAACGCATAACCTAGATCCTTCCCATGTGCAGTTTACAGTAGAATTTGTGCTCATGTGAGAATCTAATGCCACTGCTGATCTGACAGGAGGTGGAGCTTATGCAGTGATGTGAGTGATGGGGAGCAGCTGTAAATACAGATGAAATTCCCACACCCCTCCCCACCTCCTGCTGTGTGGCCCAGTTCCTAACAGGCCACGGACCTGTACTGGTCTGTGGCCTAGGGGTTGGGGACCACATCTATAGAAGACAGGCTTGGGAGGCCAATTGGACTCTTACCTTGACCATTACAGGGGTAATGAGGACATAAGGAGGATGAAATGATTTGGCCAGTTGTGACTGCACCAGAGAGCTTACACAAAGAAAATAACAAACTCAAGTCTTAAAACTTTTAGCATCTGCAAGGACCGAAAGCTGAAAAACAGACTCAGAATTTGTTTCTATAGTTTGTAAATTATAATATAAGTAGTATTTGCATACTTTTCAAGTCTCTCATGTGAAAGTTAGGGCCTTAATTGGAATGGAGAGAGACCTTTAGAATTGGAATGGAACACTTGGGTGAAATCTGAAAACCATAAACCCCTCAATTTCCTGAGCATCCGTGCCAGTAGAAGAAATTCTTCCTTCTTTATTAAAAAGACTAATTTGCTTAAAGATCCCCTGAAGCATGTGCCTTGCAAGAAGGTGTTCATTCTCCCCTGGATCCACCCCACTACGCCTGATTATTTCTAGACCCATAACCAGAGTCATAGTACAGAAAGCTCTAGAAGGAAGAGTAAAAATTCTAACCAGGATAGAGCTAAGCCTGAACTAAAAGTTGAAAAATGTTCATTTATAGCAGCAGAAACTTAGAAAATGTATTGGAATGGATTCCGAAGGTTCTTAGTGGGAGCTTCTGAAGATGAGTTGTTTAACGGACTTTGGCTAGAGTAGTCTGTCTCAAAGGTTCTGCCTAATCATCCTGTAGTCATTTCCTTAGTTCTTAATGCAGAGTTGGAACAGACTTACTGAGCAAACGGCAGAATCATTCCATTGGTTCCCTGATCTGTAGAGTGAGAGCTTTTCTTTTTTTTGTAGAAGCCCCAGGAATTTTGCTTCCTTATCAGCATGTAAGCCAGAGTTGCTCCCTTATCTGTGGGAATACAACAGAGAATTAGTGCCCTCATTGGAAGAGGAGAGTTGAAGAGGGTGGGGATTCTTACCACATCCTCATTTAACTGCACTGTCTGGCAAATGGATTATAGAGCATGACTATGAAGTATCATAAATTCAATTAGGGAGTGATTTCAATTTACAGCTGCTGTTCCAGATGTGGTATATTTATTCAAGCAAATCAACACAGCCCTTGACAGCTGATATGCATACCGATCAGCTAAGTGCTTTTTTTCTCTGTATTAACATCAAGGACGACCAGAGGCAGCCTGTTCCACCTCCCAGGGAAAGGGCCCAATCAACTCTCCTCCTCTGAGTCATGACAGAGTGAGGAAAGCTTTGACCTTCTTGACACCCCATCAATCATTGATTATACTGACTGGACCTGAGGAGCATCACATGACACGCGCCTTAAGGGCCTTAATAAGAGGAAAATATACCAGAGTGTGGGTGGTGAATACCATGACACTTCAGGGATCTGTCTCTTTGGAAAAGTTTCAAAGGGTTCAAGTATGTGGGGCTTGTTAGGATATCTTTTCCAAAGTGAAAGGCAACTTGCCTACTATTAACAAAGAGGCACAAGGATCTCTTTGAATTTTGGAACTAGCGTATACCAATTTGAGTGTGCTGCCTCACTCATTCGCTAAACAACTGACAGAGGTGAGGCCTGGAGCTAAAAAGGGTCTACACTAGGTCCAGGTTGCAGTGCAAACTGCTCTACCACTTAGGCCTTTTGACCCAACTGATATAATGCTGTTGAAATCTGACAAACAAGAATGTGCATAGGCCTCTTACTGCTGCTTTCTACTAGGCCCAAATACAGACTGGGTTACCAGGTGACCAGACAACCTGAGACATCCATCCTGCACTGAATACCTACTCTACCAAAGCATAATGAAGTATGTGGATGTCAACATGCGTTATTAAGTAGAAGTGACATACGCATTCTGAACCAAAGACTACAGTATGGTGCTTTTAAATCCTGTAGCCAAAATACCACAGGTTCAGGAACCAAGGGGTAGAAGCGGAAGAGGTTCCTCCCATTATTACGTTAAATAACCCATTTCCCAAAGTGTTGCTTCTTGGTCCTAAAAATGTAAGCTCTACTGGTTCAGAGATCTTAATTCTTAAGAAAGTATAAGCCAGTTTGTATTAAGTGCTTCAAAGGCTCTCGCTTTCCACAACTCCTTAGTGTGGTAAACAAAATAGTGCTCTTCTTACAATGAGGATCGATAATTAGATGGTGGTCACACAGCTGGTAGCAAGGGACAGTGCTGGGATCTGTACCCAGGTTCTCTGGTTCCTAAGCCTTTGCTCTTTCCCGCTATATGATTTCAGCCCAAAAAATAGCTGCAAAATGTTGCAACCTAATGTTCTTAGTACCAGAACAGTGAGCACTCACCCCTAGCATGGTGAAAACTATGCCGTGTTGGCAACAAGCCCACCTGTTCTGGTTATTATAGCTGTGTACTAGTCACCACCAAATGAGAACTTAGTTTGTTCATGAATCCACACTTTGAGCAGGGCCTGGAAGAAACAGCTCTATTCCACTTATTGTCATCTGGAAGGTTGATGGCTAAGTCATCTGAATGTTCACTCGCATGCCTGGTTGTTAATGTGATCACCTTGGACCTTAGTTGGGGTCATAGGCTGGAATACCTAGTCATGGTCTCTCCATGGGGCCTGGGCTATAACAGAGTGCTTGTACCCAAGGGCAAGCATATTACAGCCATGTGGAGTTGTATGGCCTTTGATGACCCAACCTCTCAGAAGTCACATAGTTACTTCGGCTGCCTTCTACTTATTCCACAAAGGCTGGACTGGTTTTGAGGAGAAATGGAATAGACTGTAGCATTAGGTAGAAGAGTGGTAAGATCCTTGAAAAGCATGTGAGACCAGAGATACTGCCATGACCATTTTTGGAAAATACAATCTGCCATACCATTGCTAAGAGTAACTGAGCACTGGAACTAAACTTACAGGCATATTTTCAGACTCAGCCATAGTTGCTTCAGGAACAATGGTGGCCTTGTCTATGATGGGATCTATGGTGGATTCAGTTACAGGAAGCTGAAGAGATAATCCAAGGGCTTGCAATTTGGAAAAAAAGTTTAGGCCTTTATTTTTTTTTAGCTATAAAAAATTCCTTCCTGCCTCACCTATTCTTCCTGCCCCCACAAAAAGAATCCACTCTCCTCTATTTATCATGTTTGTTGAGTATTCTGCCCAAGTGTCTTTGAGTACAGCAATGAATTTTTACTGCCTCTTTGAGTGGAATAATATCAAATGTCACGGGGATTTTATGAAGAAACAGCAGCACCTTGTTCCCACTCTGTCATAATTATAAAAAATAAAGCTGTTGTTAACTACTAGATCATTTTATAAAGGCAGAAAAATAAAGAAAATATACTAGGGGGTCATGTTACATACAGAGAGTAAAAGCCAGTCTTACTATCTATCCTTGTTTCCTACCAGAAGTTGGAGGAGAGATATAATAAATAGTTTGATAGATGACATGCTACATGGGCACTGACACACTAAATGAGGAATGGGCATGGAACAGCAATAAACTTGGTGGATGGCACTCAGTGATTACCTGAGTAATCTCTTGACCTGGTAAAGCCATGTTTCCCTGGGCCTCACTAGCTCATTGGCTCTTGGCAACCTGCCCCATGCAACTGCTCAGCCAAAGCTCCGTCACTCCCTGAAGTGCCACGTGTGGTCTGCAGGAGTTGGAGTGGGAGGAGAGGACGCTTCATATTTTGATGGATGCTTCTCTCGTGGTCTGTCTACTTCCATGAGAACTCTCATTTCCATGCCAGCATTGTCACCTCCTGATGTTTCCAAACAAGATCCCCTCCCAGGGCTCGTGCTTTGTGACATGCAAAGCCCGGGGAGATTTCTTTTAACTACCCTGTCACGTGTAGTCACTCTCTGTACCTATCATGCAAACCTCATGAAACCAGTTTCTTCAGCTCAGCCTCTGTTAATCTGGCACACAGCCAAGGGGCTAGACCGGAGATTGATGGCAGAGACTAGTGTTCCTAGCCTGTTAATTCCCCTGGGCACTGCAAAGGCAACATCCATGTTCTTAGCTATGCCCAGATGAGTTTGAATCCCAGTCTAGCTCAATAGTAGGTCTCTGTTACAAATAGCTCCATTTTTTCTAACTTCAAGTCTTTCTAACATTCTCTAAACATTGTGGTGTGTCATAAGTAGAATGGGATTTGGTGAGACAGGCAGGACTTGTGCCCTAGAAGAAAGTCTGTGCTGTGGACTCAGGTCATTCTCGAGTGGGAGGGTGGTGCAGAGGAGTTAGAAACCAGGACAAGCCATCCATGGGGTGGTCAGAGAATGCAGCTTGACACTTGATCAGATATGTAGATACCAGTCACCTGACAGTGGCTTTCCTTTCCCTCTATGCCCTACTTTCAGCATGGGGCAGCCAGATGGGCCAGAAGTAGAGCCACTGACTACAAAGGTTAAATATTTCTAAAATGTGAATTTTATTTTCTCTCTCCTTGACTTCAATATTCTAGGAGTTCCCCATTATCTTTTGAATAGAAGTGTAAGCTCCTAAACATGGCACACGAGGGCCTTCCTAATCAAGTCCTTTCCTGCCTTCGCAGCCTCATTCCCTGCGTCAGTTCACTAGGGCTGCCCTAACTAGGCACCACAGACCAGGGGCTCTACTCCCCGTCTGTTTACTGTGTTCCTGCAGGTAAGTTACTTGACTTCTCTGGACTTCAGTTTCCCCATCTATAAAAACGGGATTAATAGTGCCAATTTTGAACCGATATTGTGAGAATTAAAGAAGTTAATGTTTATGAGTAAGCAAAATAGTCTTTAGAAAGACATTGATGACATAGAAACATTTTGATATTTAATATGAAGATAATAAAAACAATCATATGCAATTAGGCCTACAGTATGAGCTCAATGATGTAACAAAAATGACATATGTGCACACCTACAAATACAGATATTTAGAAAAAAATACTGAAAGCAAATATACCTTCGTTAGTTGGGTCTTCCAGAAGCCAACATTATAATGAAATTAGGAGTGTAGGCGTTTTGTTGGGAGAATAACACCTGTGGAAGATAAAAGGTGGAGGAAGAGAAGGATTGGGTAGAAGCAGCCTTCGGACGACTGTGGATCTGATACCTGGGAAAGGAAAGAGAAGGGAGAGCAGGATTGGAAGGAAGGACTGGCAAAATAGACGCACGGTCTCTGCCAACCCAACGGGGAGCTCCAGGGAAGACTGACCATTAGAAGAGTTCCATGTTGGACAGGATCATCCGGGTCCTGTACCTTCCCCATGCTCATGCTTCATTATTGGCTGGCACTGCCTGGAAGAGCATGGCCTTAGCTCAAAAGCTGAGGAGGATCCCCAGGGTGTTAATATCTGGAGGCTGTCAGCCCACTGCACTCTTTGCAGCTGCCCTGTGAGTTATTTCTCGAAGAGGGAGATCCAAGTGGCTTATCTCCATTGCGGCCACATCTGTTACTCTTTAGTTAAGCAGAGTAAGAACTATTTCCATTCCCTTACTGATAATTTTCTGTATTTTCAAAGTTCCTTATATTTTACCACCCATTCTTTTAATCAGAAACATATTTTAAATTATGCCTAGAAAAAAACCCTTTACATTTCTTTTATATACAATAAGGTAACCTGTAATGCTAGAACTATAGTAGTTTTAATAATTATAATAGCTAATATTTGTTCAATGCTTATTATATTGCCAGTTGGTATAGTAAGTGCTTAACCTGCACTTTCCTTTTTAGTCCTTACAACTGTATTATTCTTCCCATTTCGTCTGTCAGCATTCTTGGAGGAAAACAATAGAACCTGACTTTGGTTAACTTAGAAAGGAAATGTGTTGGATGAACATGAGGAAGCTAAGAAAGTCTACAGGAAGGCTGAGGGATGGCCCCTATTCTGGGGCCGCAGGGCTGGGGCAGTTTGGCTAGGGCAGATGCTGTCTCCTGGATGCCCCATGCCACCTGGGCTGTGCTCTCAGCAGCATCTGCTAGAGGCGTGTGCGGTGCCCTCTGGAGGCAAAGTCTCAGCAGTCACACTGGAGTCTCAACCGCAGTGAAGGGTGTTGAGAGAATAGCTGGCCTCTTTGGCATCCATGGTGGGAAGATTTACAAGTGAGCAATGCCTCTAAAGGAAAGAAAAATAGGAGGTGTGATGCCAGGTAGGAAGTAGGAGGGAAGAAGGAAGGGAAAGAGTTTGAACAGGAGAGAAGAAAGGAGAAGAAAAAGAGGAATGCAGAATGAAAAGAATACAGGAAAAAAAAATTTCTTCCATTCTAGTTTATGCTTGATGTAACAGAAGTTAAATATCTTCCTCTCAGATATACGTATAAGTAGTAGAGTCAAGATTCAGCACTAGGCAACCTGAGTTCAGATTTTGTGCTCTAAATCATGCTGCTATTCCTGCACTCCAGGCTCTGACGGGCCAGACACATAGAAGGAAGTATAATACATTAAGTACCAATATGATTTTCCAAGGTCACCTTACTTCCTACACTCTGTAGCATTCCAGACTGAGTGCATAATTGCATACTGGTTTGATTTGAGCACTACCTCTGTTCCTTAAAAAGCACATGCTAATTGAGAAAACAAAGCACCCTAAGCAAGTGATACTAGCCAGAAAGAAGAAAAATGGCTGACTCCAAGTGCTGACTGGAATATTTTAAGGTAAAACACACTTGCTTCTAAGCAGGTTTTTTTCAGGTCAAACTCATAGTGCTTCTTGCTGTCCCTTCATGCAAGAGCAAAAGCCAGCTGTGACTGTTGCTTTAATATCTCAAATCTGATCCTTGTACGAGCTACCAAAAGAAGGCTTTTATTTTACTTCAAAAGAGGATGCTTTTCCCTGGGATTTTTTTTTCCACATGGATACAATAATCTACCTTCCTGAAGTGTTTAAACACTCAATTGTCTAAAATGATATCTTCCACTAGGACAGAGACTTCATGTCTTAAACATATTCCTCATCTCTTTTAATCAACATATTGTTTCCTAGGGATTTTTCATTCAAGATCCTATTTGTGAGTTGCCAGGACCCTCTTCTTGGACAGAGAGTGACACTGGCCATTTCAATTTCCTTCTCCTTCTGAGAGACACTTTTAGTATATGTTCCTTGTGGCTCACATTCTGCTTACCACAATTAAGTTCCAGAAGGACTAGAATTGTTCCTGAGGTGCTCAAAGACCAGATGGCAACTAAAATCAGGCTGTAAATAATCATCCCAGGAATTGAGGTGATGAATGTCTTGGGGGTAATCACCAGGGCATGGTGGAAAGAGCTCCTACTTTTGATTCCAGAGAGATGGATTTGAATCCCAGCACCATAATGTATTAACTTTGTGACCTTGAGCAAGGCACTTAACCTGATGTGTTGTGGATGAATTTGGAATTGGATAGTGATATAAATGATGCTGTCTTTGTTGTTGTGAACAAACTGAAAGGACTCTCAGGAAGCTAGAAGAATGTTTCAACCTTCCTTTCTTGCAACAAACATTAAGTTTTCCTTTGACAGATCCAAAACAGACCTAACCAAGCAGTGGAAAATCATAGACAATCCTGTGGGACTGGGTCAGGGGTATCCCTGGCTGTGGGGGCAAGGTGATGCCCCTATGGTTCCTGGCCAATATACTATGGACCTTGACTCAAGCAAAACAGTGTGCCGCTCGGCCCATGCTAGGGCAATAAATTGTTAGTCTGTGCCATTTCTAGACCACTCCTCTGCACATCTGTGCTGGGGTTAGAAGTGGGGAGGAGAAGGCTGCTTAATATGTTATGGTCTCACACCCTGCTCTTTTTCACTTCATACCCTATGTCACTTCCTATATTATATGTTAGAATTTTTAATGCTGGTCTATTTTCTACATTACAATTCATTGAAGGCATGGGAGATGTCCATTTTTAATACTATTGGGTTCTCAGCAGCCTACAACATGTCATCACCAAGTAGTCGCTTAAAAAGAATGTACCGAATAAATTTATGAGAAGATACATATTATTGAAAAATTTAGTATCAAATGTAGTAGCACACTTTCATATTATGTGGGATTATTTCCTCTTTCAGCATCCTGTTAAAGTAGAATCATAGGAGAGGGAGTTAAATTGATATGGATACAAGTTTCACTGCAAACACTGTATTGTTTCTATTTCATATCTTAACCAATTATGAGCAGCTAATATTGACTGAGATAATATATGAAAAATTTACTTTATTTCTTTTGCCTGTCTCTTCTTTTAATTTCTAAAGCATACAGCAGTGAAGTGTTCAAGCTTTTGTTCACTCTTCGGAGATCCTTTGGGAGCATTGTACCTTAGACGGAATCCCAGAATCTCGGGGACCCTGTTGTATTGGTATGTGACTGACATTCACCTCCTCTGTGAGAGAAAAAAAACCATCACAAAGCCATCTGGGAGGCAATTATGAAGTGTGCATAGAAATTTCCCAACTCACTTCCCCTTTCCCATCGTGTACAGATAATTCATGTACCTAATGACATATAAATTTTGAAGAGTTCAATGCAAAACAATTCCAAAGGGTATCTACAATTTACCTCATTAGGCAAGAAATATGAAAACGTGCTTTTTTTTTTTTTTCAGTTAAGAACAAAACATGATTTCTCAAATTCACTGTAGCATTGATTGGGAGGAAAAGTGAGTTTTAATAGCTCTAAGATACTTTCTCCCCTGACCATCCCTATTAAAGCTCCATCATAAATTCAGAATTATGGTTGTTGCATGAATTGGATTAATCATACTGTCATGGCACAGTACTTTGTAGGCCTCCAGCAAGCCTGACAACTAATGGTTTATAAATAGTTGCTCCAGGGACGGCTAATAAGAAAAGCTCCAGAATGTCTGTTAAAGCAACTGGAACGCAACATAAGAAAACCAAGTTGAGTATTCTGTCAAAGATAAGGATCTGATTTAATAGAAAAGGTAGCACTTTTATGTCACTCAGCCAAGGCAATCTTGAGAAGAGATATTACATAAATAATGGCCAGGTACAGCTTGGGCTTCTGCCAAAATGCCAACAGCTATGAGGAGAAGGGATATGGAAACAGCATTTCAGGAAAGATTTTTACTACAAATATACAGGCAATATTTATGCCCATTTGCAGATAGGCATGCTTATTTTTAAAACGCTACAAGATTTTTAAGGTCCCTAAAATGGCCTGTCATGTGACTAAAACTGAAACTGTTTGAAGACCAAAATTTCTTGGGCTCAAGAAGCTCACAGTAAAATAAGAGGCATGTAAACTAACATTATACAGTATGAAAAGGGAGCTAGACTAGAGCAAGTGCTTCACAGAGGGAAGAGTTTGTATCTTCATCTTTGTATTTCTCCCCCTTTTAGCCCAATGCTTGGCATATGCATTCAGTTCTTTAAAAACACCAAAATTGATGAAAA
The DNA here is from genome assembly GCA_004363605.1 of Indri indri. Taxonomy (NCBI): domain Eukaryota; kingdom Metazoa; phylum Chordata; class Mammalia; order Primates; family Indriidae; genus Indri; species Indri indri. The sequence goes on along the minus strand of RJWJ010004696.1, from coordinate 59,662 downwards.
CTAATTTCAGGACTCTAACATGCTAAATTCTAAAATCGAGTTTCACGATACAGGAGCTCAAAATGGGTACTTAACCTAGCCTAAGTGGTGGGAATAAATAGGGGTCCTATACACAAAGAGCAATGCGCACCATCCGAGAGATGGACATGCTTGAAACTCGGACTCAGGGGGGAGGGAGGGTAAGGGCAACATACGTAACCTAAACATCTGTACCCCCATAATATGCTGAAATAAAAAAAATAGAGGTCCTATAAAGTTGCTCTGACCGTCTATCTCTTGCCATATACAACAATTAATTCAACATAGATAAAAGACTTGAATGTGAGGCATGAAACCATAAAAATTCTACCGAAAAATGTAGGAAAAACTCTTCTAGATATCAGCCTAGGCAAAAAAAATTATGACCAAGACTCCAAAAGCAAATACAGCAATAACAAAAATAAATACATGGGAGTTGATTTAAATTAAAATGCTTCTGCACAGCAAAGGAAAGAATCAGAGTAAATAGACAATCTACAGAGTGGAAGAAAATATTCACAAACTCTACACCTGACAAAGGGCTAATATTCAGAATCTACAAAGAACTCAAATCAGCAAGAAAAAAACAGCCCCATTAAAAAGTGGGCAAAAGTCACAAACAGAAGTTTTTTTTCAAAAGAAGATAGAAAAATGGCAAACAAACATTTGAAAAAATGCCCAACATAACTAATTACCAAGAAAATGTAAATTTAAACCACAGTGAGATACTCCCTTACCCCTGTCAGAATAGATGGGTACACATGGGCACAGAACTACACAAAGGACATGAGAAACCAAGAAGGGGGAAGGGCGGGAGGGTGAGTATGGGAGAAAAACTTACTTATTGGGCACAATGAACACTATTCCAGCGATGGGCACACTGAAAGCCCTGACTTGAGCATTTTACAAGATATCTATGTAATGAAAACACTTCCTTAATTAATATTTTAAAAAACAACAATAGATGTTGGCAGGGATGCAGAGTGAAAGGAATGCTTATCCACTGTTAGTGAGACTGCAAATTACTACAACCTCTATGGAAAATAGTATGAAGATTCCTCAAAGAACTAAAAGTAGACCTACCATTCAATCCAGCAATCCACTACCGAGTATCTACCCAAAGGAAAATAAGTCATTTTATCAAAAAGACACCTGCACTGGAATGTTTATTGCAGCACAGTTCACAGTTGCAAAGATGTGGAATCAGTTTAAATGCCCATCAGTTTATGAGTGGATCCGCAAATGTGTATATGTACCATGGAGTACTGCTCAGCCATAAAAAGGAATGAAATAATGTCTTTTGCAGCAATTTAAATGGAACTGGTAATCACTATTCCAAGCAAAGTATCCCAGGAATGGAAAACAAGCACCACACTCTCTAATAAGTCAGAACTAAATGATGGGTACACAGCGAAACAAAGATGCAAAGGACATGGGAAACCAACTAGGGGGAGGCTGGGAGGTGGTGAGCAGTAAAACCTTACCTGTTGGGTGTGATGAACACTATCCTGGGGAGGGACATGCTAAAAGCCCTGGCTTAAGCATTATATGAGAGATCCATGTAACAAAAGCCTTTGTGCCCCCCTAATATTTGGGGGGAAAAACTTAAAAAACAAAAAATTACTTTATTCTAGGTACCCCAGGGTACACAAAAATATATTTCCTAATATCTAATAGTTCACAGTAATGCATAGCCTTTACAATGATTATTTAAATAACTAAATATGAAAACTAGAATATGATACAAGGGCTTCAAGTGGATATTTTAAAAAAGTACAATGTAAAAAACTTCTGAAATTAAAGTCTTATGTGGTTATTAACAGTCAAAAAAAAAAAAAAGAACAGCTTTATAGAGGAAG
>RJWJ010004696.1:0-57685 GCA_004363605.1 Indri indri | reverse complement strand
ATACACAGAGAGTGCAATGCGCACCATCCGAGAGATGGACACGCTTGGGACTGGGACTTGGGGAGAAGCGTGGCAAGGGCAACATACGTAACCTAAACATCTGTACCCCTATAATAACAAACAATAAAAAATAAAATAAATAAGATTTCTTGTTCAAATAATGTTTATTGTTATTAATAAAAAAAAAAAAAAGAACACTGTAGACAGTAGGAAAAGTTTGTCCAAGAGAAGGGAGTGATTAAGAGCAGGGCAATTTCCTAGAATTGCAAATACAGTACGTTATGTCTATAGCACAGTGGGGGTGGTAGGGAATAGACGTGGGGGTGGACAGGGATCAGATTTGGTATAATGTCATGCTAGTGAGTTTGAATTTTAACGTTAAGGCAATTGAACAGCCAATGGAGCAGTTAAAGTAGGAAACTGGTATGACTGGATACGGAGTGTTAAAAGACCACGTTAATAGCTTTGGGGGGGATCACTTAGAGGGGTAATAAAATTGTAGGCATAGTGTGATTGAGAGGCTTTGAAGTGATCTAGACAAAAGTTGGTGGAGACCTGATATAAAGCAGAGGCAGTGAGCATAGGAAGCTGTGGGCTAACTTGAGTGATACAGGAGGAGGAAATGTCAAAGTCTGGAGATTACATGCAGGAAGTGAAAAAGAAAATGGTGTGAAGAAAAATGCTCAGGGTTCTGATTTAGGCACCTGGGAGAAGGATAGCACCATTCATGGAGGGAATGCACAGTGGAAGGAAAAATTTGGCCAAGGGAGATATAAATGGGTTCTCTTACCTGTGTGATGAGCTGTAAGAGTCTAGGGAAATTCGAAGTCAGATACCCAATAGGCTGCTGGATATTTGGGTCTGCAGATTACAGCTCATGCTAGATCTCTACACTAAGGAGGTAACTCTGCAGTTACAAACTTATAATTTGTAATTGTAGCATAGAGACTAGATTAGATCATGTGGAAGTTTATGTAAAATGAGAGGCGTGTCGGGGCCAGACCCTTAAATGATTGACAGAGGGAAAGGAAAGCTGCTCTGAGTAGCTTGTCTGCGAAGTGAAGCTGAATAAAGAAACAATGAAAATCTGGGTGGCTGGGTTATATGTATTTCCACTAAAGGAACAGCATTACAAGAAAAAAAGGTAAATCAAGAATAGGTCAACATCTTGGTCTCCGGGTACTGCTTAATTTTACATTTATTGTCTCCAACATCCAACATTCCCAGAGAACAGGTTAAATATACTAGAATTACAAAATATTTTCATTCCGGTGCAAGTAGCATCAAAAATGTACCTTTTAGATAGCACCACAGGAGATCTCTAAAGACAAATATCTCCTATTTGGGAATCAAGGTGTAATTGCAACTCACTCCTATCTTTCCTGATAAGGCTCCTGTTGCTTATTTTGGGATATGCGGTGTTACGGATGGAGCCCGAGAGGAGGAAATTGTAAGATGCTGCAAAGATGAGGTTAAACTTTTCATATCTTTGAAAAAGTGTACTCCTTGGAAAGGATATATGGAGGTATGTCTCAACTATTTCTGGGACGGTGATGGGCACCAAATGAACAGTATGGTTTCTACCACTCCAGACACTGGGGAATTTATTGCTTTCCTTTAAATGTCTTTTCTGAGATTGTGTTTTTATAATGCTCTTTCTCTAATTAATGTGGATAGTTTGAAGATGTAAAGGTCGCTTTGTCAGTCTTGGCACTTAATTTGATGCCTTTATTCTCACTTTTAGTGCTATTGGCAATCATCTTGAAAATGAAAATTGCCTAAATGAAATCTAGACTACCCACCTATAACATGCAGCTGAAAAGTCTAAGATGGTTTAGCTCAGGGCAGTACAGTTATGATTAAATGATTCCTGCCCAATTCTATTAATAATTGAAGTGTTTATAGTTGTTTCTAGATATAAACATTTAAATGTGTACTTTACCTACAATAAAAAGCAGCATAGACGAGATATATTAGAATACCATAGTGAGGCCTCAAAAACAAGGAGAAAACAAGGCTACAAGCCTTCCTGCAAGAAATATTGAAATAAAAGTGAAAATAAACGTTTAGAAATCAGATTTATTTTCAAACAAAACTACATTTTAAAAGTCCCTCTACATTCAGAATTTCATTGCCTCACTTCCTTTGAAGGCAAGAGTTGTTTTCCCTGTTTTACAGATGGAGTAACTTAAACAGGGAAATGGAATGACTTGACTAAGATCAACTTTAGAGAACAGATTAGAATTCAAACCCAGCTCTTCCATATTTACCTGCCAGAAATTATTCTTTATTCCATGGAAATGGAGAACTGCTAATTTATAATTGGCTTATTTAAGAACTTATTAGGAAATTATGTAAGTCCAAAGGCCATTGAAAGCCTCTGAATACCATCCTTTGGGAACAAATCTTTTCCAAATAAAGACATATTTTGTGCATTTTTTGGGTATATGGTGTCCATTAATTTAAAAATTCTTAGTAAGTGCACTTTATAGGTGAAATTTATTATACCAAAAACAATGTTTATTAAGAAGTATAACAGGAGTTTTGGTTAATTTTTTTTCCTTTAAAACCATGCAGCAGCAAATTTACAGTCCCTTGTCTCATTCTTTTTGGTTTTATGAACTTAGTTGATGTGAATAATCCAAGATAGGCAATTAATTGAGTTCACAGTGATCTAATTTCCACTGGAGCATATTTTAATGAACATTTTTTTGGCAAGGAAAAAAATGTTTTTCTAGCTAGATGTGAAAGTTGTCTTACATATGTAACTCATAGGTAATACACATGCATAACGTGTGTGCATATTACATGCATGCACATTACATGTGTTTGCTTCAGGTTACATATACACATACAGCAAATACATGTGTGTATGCACATATGTATCCTGAAGCATTATCCCCTTTGTTTTGAACAGTTTCTTAGTTAGATCTATTTTGCACTAAGACTGAAGACTGAATGGATAAAAGTACAATCAGATTTTATATTATAGTGAAGACTGAGATGTTTAATAATTTCTATGTGAAATGAGGTTTATGATCTATTTTAGAGCAGGCTTTATAATAAGCCTCTGTAAAAATTTAATATTTAGTGCATCCTTTTGGTTTGATAACTCTGAACTGCACTAAACTTTCTGCTCATTTGATTTACGATTGACCAGGCATTTTATATATTAACTTGTCCTATATGACATTCTATAATCCAGAAAAATGTTTCAAATTTAACTCGTTTGTATTTTGTGATGTTTTAGCTAAATTAGTAAGTCAGGCATCTCATGTACTTGTGTGTATATATATATATATCTCTCTCCAATCATTTAATATGAATATTCATATATTATAATATTTTATTTAACATATTTTATATTACAGCTTTATCAATCCTGTCCCAGAAATATAATTTAATTTTGGTTTAAAGTGATATAATAAATGCTATCATAAGACATGGACTTCATGTTTTTCAATTCCTGGAAATTTGGAAACCACTGCTTTGCCAAGTCTTAGCTTTATATTAATATATACCAGTAAGAATACTAATTGAGAAGGCTGGATTTTTATCTTCTCTGTATTGGCATAAAACTTATGCCCCTGGAGAAAAATGATCTTGAGGAAACAGAAGTATAATTCAGATTCATGTTAAGCAAAAAGACAGGCAAGAATAACATGAAAATAAATATCTTTTTTTCAATTTAGTATGATTGGAATTCTTAGTTGTATGAAAACTGACTGTGATAAAGGTCAAATATTGTAAAAAGAAAAAATTATACTAGAAAAGTCTAAGTATGCTCATTTGCCCCTATTTTCTAGTACACAGTCATTGTCAAACGTTTGGATCTTTATCCTCTAAAGGGGTGAAAATGTCATATTTGGTGTAGTTTCAATTTTTATGTTTTATATTATGAGTGAAGTTAACAATTTTGAAGTTACAAGAAAATTTTCCCATGGCTTCCTATAATTTTGTTTCATTTTAATATTAGATATATAAACATTTATCTATCTGATCCATTTGGGTTTTATAGTAAAATATATAAATTTATTCTATGAAACATAAATTATGGAAACAGCCTCATTTATTTCCTCATGGACATTCAGTTATCAATTATGAGTGTCCATTTTTCCCCCACTAACTCAAGGTGATGCCATTGTTATAGACTGTTTCCATATAGTTTAATTTTTTATTGTACTATTTATGCACCAAAGCCTCATTGTTTTGAGAATTGATATATCAATTCCTGTCCTCACAATCCTTGTATTTCAGAAGTTTTCTGAATTTTCTTTTTTCCATATGAATTAGTTACCTCAATCTTCTCTCACCCAAAAGATCCATGCTAGTATTTTAAAAAATATTTTATTGAAGTATAATTTACATGAGGTAAATTGTACCCATTTTAAGTGAACAGTTTAGTGAATTTTGATGAATATGTGTAACTGTACATTTCCATCACCCTACAAAGTCCCCTCATGCGCCTTTGTGGCATTTCTCCCACCCTGGCCCCAAGCAACCACTGATCTGCTTTCTGTCATTGTAGATTAGAAATTCAAGTAAATGGAGTCATATGTACACTTGTATCTAGCTTATCCAGCATAATGTTTTGGTATTCATCCACATTGTGTATATAGAGTAGTTTATTTCCTTTAATGCTAAGTAGCATTTCATTGTATGAGACCACCACTTTTGTTTATCCATTCACCTAGGTAAATTTTTGGGGTAAAAAGGATAGGGCTTTCGTGTGAAGTTCGATGTTTATTTGGCTATGCAGTAGGCTCTGTTTACTGTTTATTGTAGCTGTAGTACCAAAGGCTAAAATTTGCTCTGTTATCCTCTTTTTCTATTTTCTTTGGGTTTTCTTAAAGATTCCTTATATAGGGTCTGAGGCTCGGAATTCTTTTAGCTGTAATCCCCTGCTATGATTACATATAGGAGTCCTATCGGCGTGCAGGGAGGAAAAGCATTCTGTAGTTCTACAGTCGGGTCTGTCTTTCAGTGATCCTGAGTTAGTTATTTCCCTTTCCCCATGTCAAAGGCTAGAAGGGGAGGGAGTTGGGTATTTTCATTCACCCAGGTCAGCTCTTTGGCAAAACACCAGTTGGTTAGGCTCTGTTAAAATAGCCTCCTTTTCCAGGAGGCCTTGTTAAGGATAACGGGAAGCTCTGGGCATATTTCAAACTGGTTACTTTTCCCTTCCTTTTGCTGGAAACACAAGGGTTCCTGGAGGTAACACTCAAAAAAGTGTGGGAATCCCTTTAAGAATGGGCCCTCTTGGAATTTTTAACTCAAGCTGGGCTATACTGAGCCTCCAGCAACTCATCAATTATAGTGACCCTACTGATGTGGTTACAGTCAAAGGCTTCTACTCCTGGGCTTCTGCGTCCTGCACACCACGATTCTCTGTATCTGCCTGTCTGGTTCTGTAGTTTTCAGGGCAGCAGTTTGCCCTGTGGCCTCAATTCTCCAGATCCTAAGAAGAGTTGTTGATCTTCAGTTCATTCAGTTTTGTCTTGTGAAGAGGGGAGTGATGACTTCTGAGCTTTACATGTCAGATGAAAACAGGAAGTCCTCTTGTTACTCATTTTTTAATTTAGATACTCATTGTATTGAGTTGCAAGAGTTTTCTGGATCAAAGTCCTTTGTCAGATACATGAATTGCAACTCATTTCTCTTTCAGTTTTCTTTTTCAATTGTCCACTGCTACTATAAACAAAATAAGTTGACTTTTCTATGTTGACCTTAATCCTGGAAACTTGCTAAACTAAATTAGTTCTGGTAGCAATTTTTTAGATCCCTTGGGATTTTTTATACACACAATCATGTCATTTTACTTATTTTTTTGCTACTTGTAGGTCTTTTTCCTGACTAATCACATTGTCTGAAACTCCGTGTACAATGTTGAATAGAAATGGTGAGAGCATACTTGCTTGCTTCATTCCTAGTTTTAATAGGAAGTGTTTATTCTTTCACCATTAAGCATAAAGTTGTAGGTTTTATATACATATCCTTTATCAGATTGAGCGTACTCCCTTTATACCTAGTTTTTGGGAGTATGGGTTTCACTTTTCACAAATACTATTTCTGCATCAATCGTGTTGATAATATTAGGTCATTAGATATGAAATAACATCAAATTTAAAGCATAGTTTATTATATCTCAAATAAGCAGTACAACTAATCAAAGTATATGCCTAAACTATCAACATAGTTTTGCCATATTAACGGTACCTTGCTTATGCCAGCAGTGAAGAAGCCTGGAGAGCAAGTGGCCATAAAATTGCAAAAGGTGTTTTCCACAGCTTGTTGAGAATTTGAACATTTTTTCTTGCAAGAAGTGATCCAAAGCCTGGGGGAAGTGGTAGTCAGTTGGTGCAAAGTCTGATGAATATGGTAGATGACAGAGAGTTTCCAAGTCCAGCCTCGGTAGTTTGAGCAGTGTTATTTGTGTAACATGGGGTCGACTGTTGTCTTGCAAGAGGATTGGCCTGTCTCTAAGTGACCAATCTGGGCTGCTCAGTTACAAGTATCCTCATCATTTCATCCAATTAGTTGCAGTAAACATCTGCTATAATCAATTGACCAGGGTTCATGAAACTGGAATGGATAATACCAGTGCTGGACCACCAAACAGACATCAGTAGCTTTTTTTGATGAATATTTGGTTTTGGACTGTGTTTTGGCACTTCATTTTTATCCAACCATTGTGCCGAATGCTTCCGATTGTCAAAAGAATCCAGTTTTCATCAACAGGCAACAATATGGTGTAGAAATGGTTTGCCTTTATGTTGTGACAGCAAAGAAAGGCAAGCTTAGAGACAATTTCTCTTCTGACTCTCATTTAATTCAGGAGGAACCCATCTATCCAGCTTCTTTATCTTGCCAATTTGTTTCAAGTGGTCCAATACTGTTGGAATAGTAATGTCAAGCCTAGCTGCTAATTCATGCATAGATTGAGATTGGTTTGCTTTCACTATAGCTTTCAGCTCATCATTATCCACCTTGGTCTCAGGTCGCCCACGTGGCTCATTTTCAAGATTAAATCACCAAAACGGAACTTTTCAAACCATTGACGTACTGTGTGTTCATTAGCCACATCCTTCCTGAACACTCTGTTGATGTTTCAAGCTGTCTGCTGTGCATTCGTTCCATGACTGAACTCTTATTTGAAAATAACAAGAATTTTTGACTTATCTATTGTTTCACAAAAATTGCTCTAAAAAAATTTGAAATATAATCACAATCCAACACACGTGTTTGAAAGACTGAGGGTGTACCTTCACCTTAAACATAAAACTAGAAGTGTCAAAGTGAAATGTCAGATACCAACTGTCAAACTTAGTACTTGAGGAAATTGGACATATGTAATGACCTAATACATTTCTTTTTCTTTATTCTGTTAACATGGTAAATTACACCAATTATTTTTTCTTCATAAGTATTTATTTTATTTTTTTATTTTACCTTTTTTATTTCAGCATATTATGGGGGTACAAATGTTTAGGTTACATATATTGCCTTCGCCCCACCCAAGTCAGAGCTTCAAGCATGTCTGTCCCCCAGATGGTGCACACCGCACCCATTAGATGTGAATATACCCATTCCTTCCTCCTCCCAACTGCCCGACTCCTGATGAATGTTACTACGGTATGTGCACATAAGTGTTGATCAGTTAAAACCAATTTGATGGTGAGTACATGTGGTGCTTGTTTTTCCATTCTTGGGATACTTAGTAGAATGGGCTCCAGCTCTATCCAGGAAAATACAAGAGGTGCTATATCACCATTGTTTCTTATAGCTGAATAGTACTCCATGGTATACATATACCACATTTTATTAATCCACTCATGTATTCATGGGCACTTGAGTTATTTCCACATCTTTGCAATTGTGAATTGTGCCACTACAAACATTCGAGTGCAGATGTCTTTTTTATAGAATGTCTTTTGTTCTTTTGGGTAGATGCCCAGTAATGGGATTGCTGGATCAAACAGTAGAATCTACTTGTATCTCTTTAAGGTATCTCCATATTGCTTTCCACAGAGGTTGCACTGATTTGCAGTCCCACCAGTAGTGTATGAGTGTTCTTATCTCGCCACATCCATGCCAACATTTATTGTTTTGGGACTTTTTGATAAAGGCCATTCTTACTGGAGATAAGTGATATCTCATTGTGGTTTTGATTTGCATTTCCCTGATGATTAGAGATGTTGAGCCTTTTTTCATATGTTTCTTGGCCATTATTCTGTCTTCTTTTGAAAAGTTTCTGTTCATGTCCTTTGCCCACTTTTTGATAGGGTTATTTGATTTTTTCTTGCTGATTTTCCTGAGTTCTAAATAGATTCTAGTTATCAGCCCTTTACCAGATGTGTAGCATTCGAATATTTTCTCCCATTCTGTAGGTTGTTCTGTAGGCTGTGCAGAAGCTTTATACATACACACACACATGTATATATACATATGTGTGTGTATATGTACATATACACATGTATATATACACACACACATATATACAATTCAGAAGCTTTTTTATATTGGATCATTTCATATAGTCCCACAGGTCACTGAAGCACTGTTTAAGTCACTATACTCAAATCCTATGTTAATTATTTCCAACACGGAAAGAAGAAGTTCCCTGTTACTCTTTTGTCTCTATAGATTTAAATTTTAAATTATTTTCCAAAAATATGAGTGTTTGATTTTTGATATTAGGAAGTAAAAACACGGAAGTAAAAAAACGCGTCACCCAAACAGAACAGAATTTCTATGTATATTCATAAATACAATTGTTACAAAACAATTTTGCATTATATGTGCATGTCAGTTACCTTTCATTAACAATTATAAACAAAACCAAAGATCATCAAATATTTGAGGAAAACCAATAGAATGAAAGAAGTTCAATATGAAGTAACAGAACAAATGCTCCTGAAAAAATGAAAGGTAACTATGAAAAAGAAAAATAATTTTAATTGGTATGTTCAGAGATATTTGAAAGGTTATACTGCATTCTTAACTTATTTTTTCAGGTCAGTCTATTCTTAGTTTATTAGAAAACAAAATAAAGTTTTAGAAAATAGAATATTGGTAAAATAAAAAATTCAACAGATGAGATTAAAAATTACAGCTTAGCTGCTCAGGGGTTTATGTCAGCATGCCAGTTAGTGTCAGCCACCTTATAAATATGGCAAAATGGTCACAACAGGAAGAGATTAAGCATTCTCCTCAGTTAAATGTAAAGTTATCATCTTTATTACTGTTGAAATAACCACAAAACTCCCTTGTTTGTCCAAAGCATCACTTTGATAAAGGAAGGACAACACATTGCAATGCGTTATAAATAACCAGCTTTTCTCTCTAAATCCATGCATGTGCTATATTTCCTGTCTGTGCATTCTGTGAGCTCTAATTCCATTCCCCTAGTCAGAAAAGAGAAATCTTTCCAGATTTTATTTAGACCAGGAAAGTATTAGAATTCATCTATTAATGGCAAAGATAAAGAAGCTGGAATTTAAACTTACCTTGACCAGCCTTGCTATGTAGTGAGCCATTAGTTCAGAATAATTTTTATTTGTGCTTTTAGGAGTAAGTTTTTAGAAGTGAAATTGAGTTCCAGAATTGGAACTTTGCTTATATATAATACAATTATAAAATTAGAGTCAGTCTGTTCATAAATAATTGTTTAAAGGCTAACAGTAGAAGCAAGAGATGGATTTGATTGCCTGGGCCAGCTTATGGAACAGGGAAAGTTTGCTTTGCATAAAATTAAATTACATAAACAAAACACTGATGAATGGTTAACACCAAACCAATGTTTACACTAAATCAAATCAGTTGCGATACTATAAACACAAGTTTAATAAACTAGACTGGACTCTGTTTCTTCAGGGTCATTAGTGTAAGAATATCTATGATGTTAAATCTGACTGATAGTTTTCATGAATCAAAGTAATGAGCTTAAGTCATCAAAATGTCTCAAATAATCATCATTAGCATGTCTTCTTTTATATACCTAAGATACTTTGCAGTCAACATGTTTTTTTCTTCAAATCACTGCTCAAGGCCTTCTCGTGTCTTAGTCCAATCTTAGTTACTGCTGGTTCCAGAATATGAAGGAAGAAGCCATTTTTCACAGGTTTGTTTAGATGTCAAGGTTTTTGAAGATCAAAATGTTTAAAATGGCAGCTTTATTTATGAGTTTTCTCACCACCATTATAAAAGTAATATGGCTGAATATTAAAAATGTTCTGTCTCCTTGGGATATACAAGAATATGGTGCTGTCTGATCTATTTATCACAGCAACTCTAAAAATAATCTGATGGCAGCCATTTACTCCTTTGATCCAATCACAGAGTTATTGTTATTTTACATGATATTTCTAATTTGGTTTTGTATCTCATCAGTGGAATATTTGGCATCATTGGTCAGGTCTAATATTTTGGAGAAGCTACAAGTTCTTACAACTGTCTTTGAAACATGCTCAGAGATATTTGGAATGTCATCAATTAAAAGAAACTTACTTTTTTACTTTAATTCCATGGAGGAGACAAATTTAAAAACATGATTCATGTAGGTTGAAGTTCTGAACCAGGCAGTGGCTGGGAGTAATGTCTTCAAGACACAACCTGAGATTCTAGTTTGCCCTGCAAGAGGCCTGGCTGCTGGTCAAGGTCCCCCTTTCAGTTCTTCCTACAAAATTCTGTCTCTACCCTAAATTTCCCCATATATTCCTTGCCTTCAATCTCATCTCATCTCCCTTCCCTGTGAGGTTATGTTAAATGAGATAGATTAAGTAAAGATTATCATCACAATGTTAGTAAATTGTTGGTATTAATTTCATTCTGAAACAGAAATCTGAAAACGTAACTCTCCTCCTCTAGTCTTTTCATTTCCTACCTTACTTCCTTCTCTGTCCAAGTCTTTAAATGCCATGGACACTGTAAAGATTCTCAGTGTCCTCTGTTCGTCCCATTCCTTCCACTTATCTCAATTTAGGTATATTTGCCTATATTGAGTCTCTCCCTAGCCACATAGTAAAATGCCCATGTCACCATTGGAAAGAGTGAAAATTGGGCTATCAACACAAAAATACTAATCATTCCCAGTTGTGTGAACGAAGTGCTTTTACTATGGTTGTGTTATTGTTAGCCCATGTTGTACTGACTAATCACAATAGAGTTGCTGAAACAGTCAAGGACCTCCACTTGGGGACAGTTAGCCAGAAGGCAATTTCTATGAGAAGCATAGGAGCTTAAATCTAAATCTGTAGTGGGCTAGAGCATAAGGTGGGAGAGCCTGTCATGATTTCAGGCAGTTAGGGGAAGGTAAGTGCAGATATCCACCTTTTAAACATGTGAGCTGGCAGGACTTTGTCATTTCAAATAACTTGCGTGCTTCTATGCAAGACCATAGAGGATAAGATGAGAAATGATACATGGAATCTTTATCTGTGAAGAGTATGTCATCTAGTTGAAACATTGAGACATTTAGCCAAATAGTACAATATAATTCATATGAGAAAATGCTACCCAGTCATTCTGGAGGCTCTGGCTGCAGAGGAGCCACTCTAGGAGAAGCTGCAAAGATGCTGTCTTTGTGTGTTGCAGTTGCCATGCTGTTGCTGGTACTCTTCTTTGGTAGACTAGCCTGGTCTCCCCAAATGCTTTGAGATCATCCTTCATCGTTGCAATGAATCTCCATGCCTCTGATATTCTTCTTTAGAATTGGCACTACAGAGGTGTCCTCTATTCTTGAAGAGTATGTTCTTAGAGTTGATACCTCTGTTGACCTTGAAGAAAGTGGGCATGCCTTAAGTATCAGTGATGTTATTGCCCAAGTACATGGGCTGGAGAATGTTCAAGCAGATGAAACATTAGAGTTTTCTTCAAGCTTAAAGGACATGTCTCTGAATTTGGAATCTGATGATATTGGTGTTGTCCTGTTTGGAAATGACAAACTAAAGGAGATGACATGAAAAGAACAGGAGCCACTGGGGGTGTTCCATTTGGCGAGGAGCTGTTGGGTTGTGTAGTAGATACCCTTGGTAATGCCACTGATTGTTAAGGGTCTGGTTGGTTCCAAGACCTATAGCCAAGTTGGTCTGAAAGCCCTTGGAATCTTTCCTCAAATGTCTTTGTGGGAACTAAGAGGACTGGTGTTTAGGCTATGGATTGCTTGGTGTTAATTGGTTGTGGTCAGTATGAACTGATTATTGGCGACTGACAGACTGCCAAAATGTCAGTTGCTATTGACACGATCATTAACTAAACATTTCAAGATAGATCTGAGAGAAACTGTATTGTATCTACATTGCAATGAGTCAAAAGAGATCTACTATGCCCGGTTAGTGAAGAGACTTACAAATGCAGATATCATGGGGTACATCATTACGGTTTCAGCTGATGCTTCTGAAGTTGGCCCACTTTGGTGCCTGGCTCCTTATTCTGGCTGTTCTACTGGAAAATATTTTAGAGATAATGACACACCTGCTTTGGTCTCTAGAATGACTTATCTAAACTGGATTGCCATCAGATGTCTCTGCTGACTCTCTGGTTGTCAGGGCTATCGTGGTGGTATGTTCTACTTACGTTCCTGTCTGCTGTAGACAGTAGTCAGAATGAATGATTCTTTTGGTAGTGGCTCCTTGGCTACCTTACTGTCATAGAAATGTGAGCTGGTTCACCATTGTTTTTTTGTAGTTGAGTAGTATAAAAGCAACGGTGAACTAGCACCTTTTATATCATCCTGGATAAAGATGGAGCCCATCCTTCAAAGTGAGGTGTATTGCAAGGATGGAAAAACACACACCGCATGTACTTGCCATCAAATTGGTACTAAGTAATCAACACTAAGGTATTCACCTGATAGTAATACTCGTAGGGTGTGGGGATGGTTGGGAGGTGAACCCCCAACTAATGGAAGCTGAGTGCACTGTATGGGGGAAGGGCATGCTTGTAGCCCTGGCTTGGGCAAAGCAAATGCATTTCATGTAACCAAAATGTTGGTACCCCCATAATATCCTGAATTAAAAAAAAATATGTGAGCTGGTGATGTGTCTGCTTAGATTTCAATGAATGCCATAGCTGTCACTGACAAACAGATATTCTTTGTAACAGAATTGTTCTACAAAGGTATCTGCCCTGCCATTAATGCTCTGTCTCTCTGTCCTGTGTTGGATCTGTTGCCCAAATCAGAGCCAAGAAATAAGAGGCAAGTATCATGAAGCTGGAATTGGCTCAGTATCATGAAGTTGCTGCTTTATCCCAATTTGATTCTGACCTCAATGCTGCCACTCAACAATTAAGTTACAGTGTGCATCTGCCTAAGTTGCTGAAGCAAGGACAGTATTCTCCCATGGCTACTGAAAACAAATGGCTGCTAACTATACTTGTGTAAGGGGGTACCTCTATAAACTGGAGCCCAGCAAGATCACAAAGTTTGAGATGCTTTCTTAATCAGCCATTGCTAAGCCCTGTTAGGCAATATCAAGGCTGATAGATCTCAGAACAGTCAGATGCAAAGCTGACAGAGATTATAAAAGCTTATTGGCTGGATTTGAAGCTTAAACTCCTATGGGTTCACATCAAATAGCAGCTTGGTTTTGTCATTGTTTCTTCTAGTAATCAGTTCCATCTATAAAAAAATTACTCTCATGCTCTTGATGTATGGAAATCATATTTAAAATACAAAGGTTCCATATTGCTTGGTGGTCTAAAAAGAAGAAAAAATGTCATACAAAATACTTCTAATATCCTATGATTTTAAGAACAGCATTTTATCGGGATAGTTATTGTTTTATATAGTAAATCTCTACTGACTACAGAATAGGGAAAAATGGATACAAACTTAAGCCAATGGGTTTGATTGTAAGGAGAATCTCATATAACAGAAGATAGTAATTTTTCCCCATTAAACAAAATAGTACTGGCTCTGCTTTCATTATGAAAATTAGAAAACACTATTTTACGGTCCCTTTCAGTTCCATGTTTTAGATAATAATTATAAATTTTTTTCTTGACACATAATTGTACATTTTTATGCTGTACATGTGATATGAGACTGGGGAAGGTAAGGGGGAGGGGGATGAATGAGGTTGTTTTAATGGGTACAAAAACAGAAATAAGTTCTATTGTCATTTATGTTTATGTATGTAATACATAATTATATTTATTGATATATTTATATTTTATTTTTATGGAAATATTTTATTAGTGAATTTAAATAGTGACACATACACTGGAAAATTGAGATGTGTTAGCTTGTCATTTTCAATTTAATTTTTTTAAGTCATAAAGACAGGACTATGTCACAAAACAATAAAATGTGAGGGGTAAGAACTACACATGAACAAAGGTTCACATACAATTACATGAATTGTAATTTAACATAATAAAATAAAACGATCGGATAATATAGTACACATTTAATGGTGCACAATTATACTGTGAAAGAATTTATAGATGGTCCATAGCCCATGTAAATGTTCAATTCCTATTTCTTTTCTGTAACTAAATTACTAAGAAATCACAATCCCCCTCAAACAACACACACCAACTTGCCAGCAAAAACATCAAGAACTGTTGGTAATAAGCAGTTTTCTGTCATTTCATCTGTTTATACAAACATGCCTAATCCTCCCATAATCTATGCATTTTATATCTGGTTTTTTTCTTAGTTGACAGATGAATTTGCATGTATTGTTCACAACGTGATGTTTTGAAGTATGTATATATCGCAGAATGACTAAATCTAGCTAATTGACATATGCATTGCTTCACAGTCATCATTTTTGTGGTGACAACACTTAACATCCACTCTTCTAGCATTTTTCAAGAATACAGTATACTATCAATTGTACAACATGGTGATTACAGTTTTTTTTAAACTTATTCCTTCTGTCTAACTGAAATTTTATAACCCTTGACTGAGATCTCCCCATCTGCCTCTCCCCAACTCCCCCATCCACTGGTAACCACCATTCTACTCTCTACTTCTATGATATCAACTTTCTTAAATTTTACATAGAAGTGAGAGATCATGCCATATTTGTCTTTCTGTGCGTGGCTTGTTTCACTTAACATAATGTCCTTCAGATTTGTCTATGTTGTCAGAAATGACAGAATTTCTTCCTTTGTTAAAGCTAAATAGTATTCCATTGTGTGCACACGTGTGTGTTTATATGTACATATATATGTACACATAACATTTTTATTCATTCATTCGTTATCACTTAGGCTGATTCCATATCTTGACTATTGTGAATAATGCTGCAATAAACATGAGAGTGCAGATAGTTCCAACATACTGATTTCATATTTCTTGGATATGTACATAATAGTGGGAATGCTGGATAACATGGTAATTCTATTTTTAATTTTTTGAGCAACCTCTATACCGTTTTCTATCATGGTTGTACTAATTTACATTTTCATCAACAGTTGTGTGGGGGTTCCCTTTTTTACACATCCTTACTAGCACTTTCATGTTTTGATAATAGCCTTTTTGACAGGTACGAGGTGATATTTCATTGTGGTTTTAATTTGCGTTTCTCTGGTGGTTAGTGATAAACAATTTTTCATATACCGGTTGGCTATTTGTATGTATTGTATACAACATAGTGCTTCTTTCAGGAAATGTCTATTTGGGTCCTTAACCCAATTTTAAAAATGGAAAATTTGTTTACTTTATATTGAGTTGTTTCAGTTCCTTATATGTTTTGGATATTAACCCCTTATCAGATGTATCATATACAAATATTTTTTCCCATTCCATAGGTTGTTTCTTAACTTTGTTGATAGATTTTGTGGCTCTATAGAAACTTTTTAATTTGATGTCATCCCATTTGTCTATTTTTTCTTTTGTTGCCTGTGCTTTTAGGGTTCTATCCAAAATATCACTGCCCAGACCAATCTTATGAAGGTTTTCTTCTAGGAATTTTACATTTCCACTCTTACATTTATGTCTTTAGTCCATTTTGAGTTTTTGTATATGGTATAAGATAAGGATATAAATTTATTCCTCTGCATGTGCATATCCAGTTGTTCCAACACCATTTATTGAAGAGATTGTCCTGTACCCATTGTATATTATTGGCACTTTTGTCAAAAATGAATTGACTGTAAATGTGTGGGTTCATTTCTGGATTCTTTATTCTGTTCCATTGGTCTGTAAGTCTGGTTTTATAGGAGTACCATGCTATTTTGTCTACTATAACTTTGTAGGATATTTTGAAGTCAAGTATTATGATGCCTCCAGGTTTGTTCTTTTTGCTCAAGAATGCTTGGCTCTTTGGTCTTTGTGGTCTTTGGTCTTTTGTGGTTTCATGTACATTTTATGACTGTTTTTCTAGTTCTGTGAAGAATGTCATTGATATTTTGATAGAAACTGTGTTGACTCTGTAGATTGCTTTGGGTAGTGTGGACATTTTAATAGTGTTTTTCCAATACACAAACATGGGATATCTTTCCATTTATTTGTGTCTTCTTCAATTCCATTGATCAATGTTTTATAGTTTTCAATATAGGGATGTTTTACCTCCCTGGTTAAATATATTTCTAAGTATTTTTTGGTAGCTATTGTAAATGGGATTTTAAAAAAATTTCTTCTCAGATATTTCCCTATTAGTGTATATTAATATAAATGCTATTTATTTTTGTACATTGATTTTTGCCTCCAGAAATTTTACTAAGTTTATCGGTTCTAACAGTTTTTTGGTGGAGTCTATAGGGTGTTTTCTATATATAAGTTCATGTCATCTGCAAATAGGGACAATTTGACTTCATCCTTTCCAATTTGGATTTCTTTCCTTTCTTTCTTATGTTTGTTTCTATTTATTGCCTCATTGTTCTGGCACTTCCAGTACTATGTTGAATACAAGTGGCAAACATGAGTATCCTTGTCTTGTTCCACATATTAGAGAAAAAGCTTTGAACTTTTCCCCATTGAGTATGATCTTAGCTGTTGATTTATCATATATGATCTTTATTGTGTTGAGGTACATTACTTCTGTACCTAATTTGTTGATGGTTTTTATCAAAAAGTAATGTTAGGCAAGGTGTACTGGCTCGTGCCTGTAACCCAAGCAATTTGGGAGGCTGAGATGGGAGTATCACTTGAGGCCAGGAGTTTGAGACCACACTGAGCAATAGAGCATAGCAAGACCCCATCTCTACAAAAATAGAAAAATTACCCAGGCATAGTGGCATGCACCTATAGTCCCAGCTATTGGAGGCGCTGAGGCAGGAGGATTGCTTGAGCCCAGGAGTTTGAGGTTACAATGAACTATGATGATGCCACTGCACTCTGGGCCAGGCAACAGAACAAACCCTGTCTCCAAAAACAAAACAAAATAAAATAAAATAGAATAATGTTGAATTTTGTCAAACACTTTTGTTGCATCTATTAAGTGACCATATGGTTTTGTCCTTTATTCTCTTAATGTGATATATTAAATTTATTGATTGTGTGTTGAAACATCTGGCATCCTGAGAATGAATCTCAATTGATCATGATAATGGATCTTATTAATGTGCTATTGAAGTAGGTTTAGTAGTATTTTATTTTGGATTTTTGCATAAATATTTATCAGGAATATTGGCCTACAGTTTTCTATTTTCTTTCTTTCTTTCTTTTTGGTAGTATTGTTATCTGGCTTCGGTATCACGGTAATTCTGGTCTCCTAAAATGAGTTTGAAAGCATTCTCTCCTCTTTGATTTTTTGGAAGAGTTTGAGAAGATTTGGTATTCTTTAAATATTTTATGGAGTTCAACACTGAATCCATCAGGTTCTAGGATTTTCTTTGATGTGGGACTTTGCTATTAATCCAATTTCCTTACTCATTATTTGTCTGTTCAGATTTCCTATTTCTTCATAATTCAGTCTTGGTCTGTTGTATATGTCCAGGAATTTACTCCTTTCTTCTAGGGTATTCAATTTGCTAGCAGGCATATAATTATTCATAATAGTCTGTTATTAATATGATCCTTTATATTTCTGTTGTATCAGCTGTAACATCTCCTCTTTCATTTCTGATTTTATTTGGTTCTTTTTTCTTAGTCTAGTTAAAAGTATGTTGATTTTTGTATAATTTTTTTAAAAAACTTTTGTTTTTTCTAGTCTCTATTTCATTTATTTCTGCTCTTTATTTCCTTCCTTCTACTAATGTTGAACTTAGTTTTTTTCTTCTCTTTCTATTTTCTTGAAGTGTCATATTAGGTTATTTATTTGAGATCTTTCTTCATATTTTGGTGCAGGTGTTTATTGATATAAACTTCTCTTTGTGAACTACTTTTGCTGTATCCCATAAGTTGCATTTCCATTTTCATTTGCTCAAAACATTTTTTTTTATTTCCCTTCTAAGTTCTTCATTGACCCGTTGGTCAGTTGTTTCTTTTTCATTTATGTGAGTATTTTCCAAAGTTACTTGTTTATTAATTTCTAATTTTATACCATTGTGGTGAGAAGATACTTGATATAATTCTGATCTTAAATCTCTTGAGTCATTTTGTGGCCTAACAAATGATCTATCCTGTAGAATGTCTCATGTGCAATTGAGAATAATGTGTATTCTGCTGTTGCATGGAATGTTCTATATATGTTTGTTAGGACCATTTGATCAAGAGTGTAGTTTAAATGTGATGTTTCTTTATGGATTTTCTGTCTGGATGATCAGTCCATTGCTGAAAGTGGGGTGTTGAAGTTCCCTACCATTATTGTATTGAAGTCTATCTTTTTATTCAGATCTATTAATATTTTCTTTAGGTAATGCAATGTTGGATACATATATATGTTTATTTAAAATTGTTACATCTTGCTGAATCATTTATCATTATGTAATGAACTTATCTCTTTTCATAGTTTTTGATGTAAAGTCTATTTTATCTGATACAAGTATAGCTACTTCCGCTCTTTTTGGTTTCTATTTGCATGGAATATCTTTTTCTAACCCTTCATTTTCAGTCTTCATTTTATGTGTGTACTTATAGGTGAAGCTGGTATCCTGTAGATAGTATATAATTGTATCATGTTTTTAAATCCATTCAGGCACTCTGTGTCTATTGGAGAATTGAATCTATTTACATCCAAGGTAATTTTTGACAGGTAATGTCTTACTAGTTCCATTTTGTTCATTGTTTTGTAGATCCTTTGTTTCATTCTCTGTTGATGCCTTACTTTGTAGTTAAGTGATTTTATCCAGTGGTATGTTTGATTCCTTGCTTTTAATTTTTTTGTGTATCTACTATAGGCTTTTGATTTGTGGTTACCATGAGGCTTACAAAAAGTCTTACAGTTACACAAGGTTATTTTAAGCTGATAACATGTAAAGTTTGATCACGATAAAATACCTACTTTTACTCCTCCCCTCATATTTTGAATTTTTGACCTTACAATTTACATCCTTTTATATTGCATTATCTTAACAAATTATCGTAGTTATGATCTCAATAGTTTTGTCTTTTAACTTTCATGCTATAGATATAGGTGATTTACAAACTACCATTATTGTATTAGAGTAGTCTGAATTTTACTGTATATGTACTTTTACCAGTTTTGTACTTTTATATGCTTTTAGATTACTCATTAACATCCTTTCCTTTTAGCTTGAAGAACTCCTGTTAGGATTTTGGCTTTTTTTTAAAATTTTTTTTATTTCAGGATATTATGGGGGTACAAATATTTTGGTTACAAGTTATAACTTTGCCTGTTTTTTGTAAGATTGGTCTGATGGTAATGAACTCCCTCAGGTTTTGTATGGTAAAGTCATTATATAGTCTTCATTTGTTAAGGAGTTTTGCTGGGTTCAGTATTTTTGATTAGCAGTGGTTTTTTTCTTTTTTTTGTTTCTTCCTTTAGCTCTTTGAATATATCATCTCACTCTCTCCTTGCCTGTAAAGTTTTAGCTGGGAAATCTAGCTATATTGGAACAGCTTATATGTTGTTTATGTTTCTCTAGCTGTTTTCAAGATTCTCTGATTTTTGAGACTTTCATTATAACATGTCTCGTAGTACTCTTGTTTGTATTGTATATTATTGGAGATCTTCAATATTAGTTTACCTGGATATTTACATTTTTCTCTAGGTTTGGACAGTTTTCTGCCATTCTTTAAACAAGCTTTCTATTCCTTTGTCTTTCTTTTCTCCTTCTCAAACTCCTAATACTTGAAAATTTGCTCTTTTGTTGCTCTTCCATTACTCCTGTAAGCTTTGTTCTTTTTCATTCTTCTGACTATACATTTTCAAAAACTTTGTCTTTGAGGTCACAGATTTTTTTCTTCTGCTTCATCAATTCTGCTATTGATGCTTTCTATTGCATTTTTCATTGTTTATATTTTTCAGCTCTAGGATTTCTGTTTGTGTGGGGTTTTTGTTTATTTAGATTATAATATGTTTATGTCTAACCTTTCTATTAAATTTCTTATTCTGGTCACTTTTTGTTTTCCTCCCTCCATTCAGTTTTTACTCTGTATTTTCTTGAAATTCAGTGAGCTTTCTTAATACAGTTGTTTTTAATTTTGTCAGACAATTTATACATCTCCATGTCTTTAGGCTTGTGCACTAGCAATTTATTTTGTTCATTTGGTGATGACATATTCCTTGATCTTGATCCTTGTGGCCATGCATTAATGTTTGCACATTTGAAGTAGGCTTCACTTACTGGCTTTGTCTGAAAATGCCTTTTCACAGTCAGCCTGTCTGGAGATTCTGGGCAAGCTGTCTGGCATGGTCTGAGGCCTAGCACTACTAGGGCTGGCACAGCTTTGGGGCTGACCTGAAGCCTGGAGCTGTGAGATTCTTTCTGGTGCTTGGGCAGATCAAGAAGCTCAGTTTGTGGATACTGACTTGAAATCTGAAGCTTTGGGGGCTTGCCCCATCCTGGGTTTTACTACGGTGGGCCAGTGTTGGGGTTTGAGGCAAAGTCCTGTGCTCTCTCCCCTCTCTTTCCCTTAAGCAGATGGTGTTTCTCTCTGTGCTGTGCTACCTGGGGTTGGGGGAGGGATAATGTAAATCTGTCCTTTCAACCATATTCAATTCATCTTTTCCTACTATTTTGCTGTAACCAGGTACTATGATCTGTCACCTGGTTTCTTTAGTTCTTACGAAGGTATTTTTGTGCATGGATAGTTCAAATTGATATTTCTGTGGGAGGATGATCACTGGGGAGTTTTATTCTGCTATTTTTGTCTCCCTCTTCCCTGTATCTAGATTTTATATATTTATATTTATGTTATTTTATAGCAGGTAGATGTTAAAATATAAAAATGTCCTTTTATTGGAGTGGCCAATTATATCTAAATTAATACTCAGTTATAACTTGCACATGAAATTATAAAGTAGAAGAAAATAAGAATAAAAAAGATATAATATTGACAATATTCTAATAGCATAAACTTAGACCAATATGAGGAAAACAGACTTGCATCTGATTATCTAAGTGCAAACCTTCAGTTCACACTAGGAGTCATAATGTGAAAATAGAGAAACATTCATAACGAGACTCTTTACATATTGCTCTTGTGGATTTCAAGGGTTATTGGAAGATACTTTTTATATGTAAGAGAACTATTATTTATGCTAAAAATTAGAACAAAATTTTGAATCAGAGTAAAAGAACCAGGATAAATCAGGAATGGCAAGAGTGAAAGTTAAGATCAGTATCGTGTCAGATGCAATACTGAAACTGAAGTATGAGAAAGCACATCACAGAAAGAGTGATTTGTAGTGTCTGGGGTGGGCAGATATCTGAGAACCAAACAAAATGTATGCAAGAAAACAAACCAAGATAGCCAGTAAACTGACAAAACTGACTCAAGTAATGAATATCAAGATAAATTACTCAAATAAGGCAGTTCTGGTCTGAGTTAAGTGTTTTTATCCCTGTTACTTAAAACTGCACATCCAATATAGTAGTCACTAGCCTCAAATGACAATTTCAAGTAAATAATATATTAAAATCTAGTTCCTAAATTGCAATAACCACATTTTAAGTGCTTAACAACTGCATACAGCCAGTAGCCCCTCATTGGGTAGCAAAGATATAGAACATTTCCATCATTGCACAAAGTTCTGTTAGATAGCACTGGCTTAGAAATATTGATTCTATCATCAAACCTAATCTAGCATTTGAAGCTACAAAGAGAAAAATCCACTAGACTAGTTCTTGTAAACAATCATAAAACTGAGCAAAAACAGAGAAAGCAACTGTATTCAGGCACTGCACAAGAGGCAGTAGAACAGCAGTGAAGTCTTTGAGGACTGGGACACTGAAGGCAAGATCCAATATTAGTCCAGCTATCTGCCTAGGAATTATATTGTGACCATAGCACAGTAAGCCAGGGTCCCAGTGGAGCATAGCAGTCATGCTGAGCTAAAGAGTCAGATATCAAGAGATCCAGGTAACTTAATTTATTGGAATATACTGAAATAGACATATATAATAGCTGCTTTAAAGTCTTTGATAAATCTAACATCTGGATCATCTATGGATCTTCTATTGATTTTTTTTTCTTTTTATGCATATGTTAAAAGAATTAAGGGGAAATATACTTTTAGTGAGTGAACAGAGAGGGAATATCAGCAGAGAAAAAAACAGTATAAAAAAGAACCAAATAAAAATTCTGGAACTGAAAAAGACAAGCAGATTTGGAAATTAAAATGAACTAGAATAATTAAAAACTTTGAATAAAAGAGCAAAGTTGATTTCAATACTTCCCATAGACTATGGTAATTAATACTGTGTGGTATTGTGCATAAGGGTAGACTTTAGAATCAATGAAACAGAGTAGCTCGTATAGAAATAGACTTATACATACATGGTGAATGGGTTCTTGAAAATGTGCCCAAACGTGTATCTCCATGGAGAATGTATTTTCAACAAGCAGTTTCAATGAACTGGTTATCTATGTTTACTAAGAAAAAACCCTTAACTGCTTCTTCAAATTACACAAAGATTAATCTGAAATGGATCATAGACTTAAATATAAAACATGAGACTGTAAGAATTCTTAACAAATTAAAGGAAAATTGCCACACAAAAAGAAAGAAAACCTTATAAATTACACTTTAACAAGTTAAACCCTTCTTTTCAAAAGACACCATTGTGAAAAATGAAATGAAAATCTACAAAAAATAAGAGAAAATATTCCTTCAGGAAAGGACTACTTTCTAGAATGTACGAAAACTCTTACGATGCAATAATAAGCAGAAAAACAGTCCAAATTAAAAGACCTGAAATCTTATGACAGTTCACAAAAGAGAATATGTAAATGGTCATTAAGCACACGAACAGATCTCAATATAATTGGACATTAGAAAAATACAAATTAAGACCACAATGAGAGACCTGTATAGAACCACTAAAATGTTTTTTTTTCAAAAATGATATCAAGTGTTGTTAAGGATGTGGAACAGTGATAATTCTCATATATTGCTGGTGGGAATGAAAAGGTTACAGCTACTTTGGAAAACATTTTTGGAACATTAGCAGTTTCTAATAAAGTTACGCATACACATAACTTGGTCCAGCAATTTCACTCTCGATGGTTATCTAAGTGAAAGTGAAATAAAAGCTTACTTCCTCTCTAAAAATACTTGTACGTAAATATGTATAGTAATTTTATTCCAAATAACCAAAAAGCAGAATTAACCCAAATGTCCATGAACAGGTGAATGGATTTGTTGGTTTGGGTCCTCTGGGAAGTAGATGCCAACATAGAGTGAGTTTCGCAAGTGTTTTGGGAGAAATATCTGTAAAAGATAAGAGGCAAAAGAGTGTTAATAAGAGAGAATCCTAAAGAACATGATGCAGGTATCACACCTGCGAAAAGCTAGGCCCTAGAATACAGGCTCTAGTCATTAGTCATTGGCTGGTGCTGCCCAGGAAAAGCGTGATTTGTCTTATATATTGGGCAGATTGTAAATGACTGCAGCTGGAGGCTGTCAGCTGTCTGCACTCCTCACTTCTGGTTGTCTCATGAAGGGAGACCGAGAAGCACACCCCCATGGCTACCACAAGGGATAAACAAGCTGTGATACATTCATAAAATAGATTACTCAGTGGTATATGCAATTTCATGGATTTAACACAGAAACACTTTAAAAAGATGATATTCCTGCTAATTAAAAAAATCTTTACATAGCTACATGAAAATGGTAGTAAATTTCTCTCATTTGTATAGATTATGTATAATATGTATATTATTTTGTTAGTCTATTTTAACTTTATATTGGAAGCATTTTCCCACGAGTTTATAAATATTAATGTCTACATAATTTATGCAACAGTTTGTACCTAGTATGTTACAAAATTAAAAAAATATGTTCTTTACTATAAAAGTATTTAAAAACTAGTGGGGCAATATGATTGGGCATTTGTGTCCCCCTCAATTTTTGATATTTTAAAGTTATAATGAGCCTTTATGCTATTTCTTCACATTTCTGAAGATATCTATAGGGTGAGTCAAAATATAATTCCAGACATGAACATTTTTAAGTCTTTTGATATTTATTTTTAATTCTTTCGGGAATATTACACCAGAATAGCTGAGTCTTCATTATCACATATTCCCCAACTTATAGAAATCACAATATTTTAGAAATCTTTAACTTGTTAAGCTTAACAGTATTAAATATGGGAATCTTAATTTATTAATATTTTGAATTTCTTTAATTTTAGTAAAATGTAATTTGTTTCAAATGTTTGTTGACTATATTTCCTTCTGTATGAATCTTCTGCTTCAACTTGTTGCCTATCAGACTATTTTCTCTCTTGGGGTCTTATGGTATTATGCCTTTCTAATTAATTATATGAATTTTTATGTTGCAATGTTTTATATATGCTGCATTTTAGGACATTTTAAAAACTATAATTTGTAATTCAATGCCCTTTGGGTATGAAAACAAACATCTAATTATTTCTTGCCTCATCATTTAGTCATTACTTATAACTGTTTTTATAATAATTTTCCCATAATCTTATCCAAATGCTTTTACTTGCCATTATTTCACATCTTCATGGGAATTTTTATTATACAGATATCTAATTTATGGCTGTTACTTGAACTGAGTGGCACTTCAAATTTTATGTATTAAAAAATCTGTTAATTTACTCTTCTTTCCAAATCTCTCAAAGCCCCACCTTCCTTACTGTTCTATATCCTATCAATTTCTGGAATGTTCCTCAAAATTGTTCTGTTCTTTTATTCCCCTGTATTAACTTAGACCCTCATTACTTTTCACCGTGACACTAACTATCATGATGTTCCTACTTCCAATCTATTGTTTTTCATACCATTCTATTTCTTTCTGGATTCATCCTCCCAGTGCACACCTTAAATCAATACAGAAGGAGATGACAAAGTTTCTTTCACTAGGTATTCTTTGAGACTGGGGGTGTAGGTATTGCAGCTTTGGAACCCACATGATGATCTGGGATCTACAGGAATAAAAGAGATGCTGTTTCCATTTCTCCAAGGTAGTTGGCATTTTGACTGCTTCAGGGAATGTCTTATCATTTGGTCCATTCAAAGATTTTGAAGCCTTAGGAAGATCCAGCAAACAACCCTTCATTGAATAAGGGAATTGAGTTCCTCACTGAGTGTACTGATAGTTCGGCAGCAGTGAGGTGCTGTCCTCAAGTGGCTTTTTAGGTAGTGGACTTTTAGGGTCACCTCCTTCCCCATTTCCCACCAGGCCCCTGTTTCAATGGAACTGTCTTCCAGTTATTATCAGATTAATGATCTAAAATCACTGAAGCTTAAAATTATTAATCTTGTTATCATGATGTTGATGCTGATTAAAATAAAGCATTAAAGATGGTGTCAGTGTTTAGAAATGAACATATAAAAATATCAAGAAAAACTAGCTTCATCTAAGAAGCAGAATAAATGCAAATATGTATAAATTTGTTTAACACAAAATGTTGGCAAGGCATAATAGAAAACATCTAGTCCTTATCATGTAATGAAATGAAAATTGAAGGAGCCAGAAGTATAGGCCAAATATGGCCTTAGGATAGAAAGTACTGTAGAACCACATCAAATGAAATTTTGTTAAGGAACCTGGGCGGAGTAGATGAGAAACTTAGGAAGAAGGAAAGTATGTTCTAAACTTAATTTGTAAATCTAAATTTATATGTCTTGAAGTTTTGGGGTACTAACCTGTGATTTCTCAAGTAGACTCTAGTTAGGTAGGTATAGACATAAATCATGAAGTTGATGTATCTACACTGCCTCAGCTAGTTTATTATTCAGCATTGTTACATGAAAAAAAAGAGTGGATATGAAAATGAGGAATGCTCACTTTTTTGGTACACAGGGTTAATCTTCAATTTAGACCAATGCTGTTCAAACTATGGACTGTGGATTGGTAAAGACCCCCAACTCTGTTACAGATCTGCAGAAAGACAAGTAGTGTAATTGAGTGTAAGCATTTAGACATTTTTGTAGTAATCTGACATTATTGTGACATCCGCGAGCATGGTTGGCGGATTTCTTTTTTTGAACACGATCTAGACCAGTTCGGTTGTTGTTGAATTCATGGACTGGTTTTCATATGGGGAAAACTGCATACTTGTATGCCTTGTATGATAATGTTGTGAGATGTGATGTCTTAAGGTTAGTCTGTCATCTCTAATTCACAACGTATAAGTATCTGAAAAAATGTAAGCATTTATTTTTATGGCAATATCTTAAATTGATGAGTCACACTTTTTTCTAAATTTATTGTTTGCAACTAGTAACTAAAGGAAGCACATTTTGAATTATTTTAAATTTATACATTAAGAAACAAGCTTCATTGGACTCTTTTTCAAAGATGCTCCTTTTTCTAATGCGGCAATAGTAATAAAAGATAAAAATGGGAGTGATTATGAAAAACTAAAGACAGAATTTATATGAGTAATATTTAGTTCACTTTCATAAATATATTTGATGAAGTGAGAAAACCACAAGGTATTATTTATGGAGATACAGTTCCTAATGAAGCAATGAATCCATATAACATAAATGTTAAATGGGAGCTGCTTGCAGTAGGTTGCACCTGTAATCCCAGCTACTCAGGAGGCTGAGGTGAGAGGATTGCATGAGACCAGGAGTTCAAGATCAGCCTGGGTGGCAGAGCTAGACCCTGCCTCTTAATGTATGTTAAATGGAAAATTCTGGAAATAAGCAATTTTAAATTACACTCCATTCTGAGTAGGGTGATAACATTTCATGCCGTTCCACTCTGTCCTGCCTGGGACATGAATCATCTTTTGTCCAGCATATCCATTGTATATGTTCCCCACCCATTAGTCATTTAGTAGCTGTCTCAGTTATCAGATCAAGAAAAAATACAGCGCATATAGGGTTCAGCACTATCTGCAGTTTCAGGCATCACTGGAAGTCTTGGAATGTATACCACACAGATAAGGTAGGGTTACTGTGTACTGTATGATTCCATCTCTATGAAGTTCTAGGACAGTCAAAACTAACCATTGCTGGAAACTATACTAGAAAAGAATTTTTCTCTGGAAATCAGGATAGGTTGAGAAAGGGACATGAGGATGCTTTCTAGGGTGTTCTGTATCTCACAAGGCATAAGAGTTAGGCAGATACATGTTGTTTACAAAACTCAGAGTGGTACACTTAAAAAGTGTTCATCTCATGGTATGTAAACCATATCTCAAAAATAAATGTGACCAAATGTAGAACTTTAGCCAATGTATGCATATTGAAATATTAAGGAATAATTATACCAATGCTTGCACTTTGAAACACATCAGAAGTTAAATGGATTTATGTAGTGATAGAGGGATAAACAGATGTAAAGATATTTAATAAACTATAGCAAATGTTTATTATAGAATCTAAATGCTGGGTATATGGTTTTCACTGTAATATCCTTTCAACTTTTGATTTGAACATTTTAGTAATTGTTGGAAGAAATACAGCTGATCAAGTTTATTAGACAACGTAACTACATTATAAAAGAAGAGCTCAATTCTGAGGGAATTGTTAGAATACCTGTCAGGGAAGAAATGTCTGTAATATGGGGAAACGCCAAGGTGGCTGATAATACTGCTCCATGTACAACACAAAGGTGTACCTGCACAGCCTGGTAACCAAGGTAGGAGAGCCTGTGTAAGAAAGGCACTATAAAGCATTCAACCTCACCTGCATATTTTTACCACCAGGTAGAAACTTTTACTCCCATAAGCATACCTTTTTTAATAAAGCTGACCAAAAACCAACTTCTTTTTGCCAAATTTTTAAAACTCAGCATTGTGGAGAAATTTTACAAAAGAGTACAAATTCAATAATGTAGCTACGGGATTTTATTTATGTATAGAACTTTTATTTATAATTCTAAGTCAATGTGTGCGTATATATATACATCACATAGTAAAAAATAATGACGCCTTTAGTTTCTACATTATTTTTCAATCATCCTAAACACTTGAATTTGTGATCAAATAAAAATAGTTTATATCTGAGGCATTGTTGGATCAGCAGTTTTAGAAAGATGTGTTTGTAATCTTCTAGGAAAACCGAATCCTCAAACTGATAATGACATATATCCTTGTGCTTGTTGACAAGATTTTTATTCACCCCTTTATTTCTTAGATTTAAGGAAGGACCTTACTGGCACACTCCAAAATATGCACCATGCAAGTCTCTTTGGGCTTCTTTCATAAATAATACATTAACATGCTTTCAGAAGTTCATAGTCATCTCTTTGACAGAAAAGTGAGAAAAGGGGGTGGGATGGATTTTTTCGTAGGAGGCAGAGAATGTCTGTGTTTTCTACTGATTTTGTAAATTCATCCTTCTGAGCCTCTCTTTGGTTATACAAAATAATGGCATACACTACATACATTACTATTGATTACAAAGCTTTAAAACTAACAGTTTGAGTGATGCTTTTCTTTGCAGGGAAATCTAAATCTGTTGCAGAAAGTGATAGTTTTTAAAATATATCTATCAATATTTGTGTGTTTGCTATAAGGTTAAGGGTGTGTGCTGTAGAAACCTGATATATTGTACAAACGTGTGTTATAGAAATCTGATATATTGTACAAACAAAAAATTTACATGGAAGAGCAGCAAAGACATTTTACAGAGATATACATATTCAGGGTTACACATAAATATAAATCCACACAGAAAAATATGGTGGCATTGATTTTCTTTTTAATTTTATCTTTTCTTGTGTATTTTTCTCCAGTTTGATGCTAAGTAAGCCATGGAGAAGGCCAGCTGCAGGAAATAAGGGATGACCTCACCAAGCCTGGCCTCTCTGGAATTAGTTACACAGGAAGGGATCTGACTCGTGGAAGAGAGGACATGGAGCACAGTGGGGAGGGATGACATATAAGACGAGGTAGAGAAAGATTAGGAGCAGTCAGTGGAGGGCTTGTCCTTGACAGAGTGCATAAACTCGAGTTTCAAAAAACCCTTCAGTCCAGGACAGGGAGTCTGAATTTTGTGAAACAGACTACCAAAGACTCAGTGAGAAAACTGCATGGGAAAGTGACCAGTGTAATTGTTCTGTAACTCATCCCCCTGAAGGTCACAGATGATTTAGTTCCCAGTACAACACAGAAGAGTCAGAGACCACTGATGTCAGCCCAAGACCAACCCAGAGAACATTTTAAAAGGGGTTATAAGCTCAGTATTACTTTCGCTCCTCTAGTCTCCTCCCTATCCTTTATCCTTTCATATCACTATGGATCCAACATTAAAATGGGGAACAAGGAGATAATGAATATCTTATTCAGAGATTTATTTATTTATTTTTACAAATTGTTAAATTTCTCCTATATCCTATGCACATAATGGTAAAGAAACAATTATGAGCAAAAAAGAAGCTCAATCTATGGAGCTCACAGAAAGGTGGATAAAGATTAATATTTTAAAAACCTCACCAATAAATAATCACAAATGGGGGTTGTCTGAAGGAAAGAACATTATTTTGTGAGGGTATATTACACGGAACTTGTCCTGGTGTGTGGTGGTAAGTGGCTAAAGGTGAGATGAGAGGCATGTGTAAAAATTAATAGGTGTGAGATCTGGTGAGTTTAAGCCTTTGTGGCAGGAGAGAACATGGTCCATTGAGGAACTGAGAAAAGATCAGAGTGGCTGAAGAAAGAGATTAAAAAAAAAAAAACTGGCATGGCTGGAGAGGTAGCCAATGGACCATACCATTGAACAATTTTCACCTTGCTAAAACTTTGGGGGTTTGTCCTAGGGTCAATGGGCAGCCATTGAAATGCTTTAAGTAAAGGATGCAATATGATTTTGGCTTCTGTTTCGAAAAGATTACATCTGCTGCAATTCAGGAAATGAGTATCTCTGGGAGGTTGTGTCAGAATGGAAAATTAAAGACCACTTAGTGGGCTCTTGCCATTGGTTTGGAGGCAGTGACACTTCTACCCAGTGAGGGATGATGATAGCCAGGACTAGGGGGCAGTGGAGGCGGCCACGTGCAATTGGAGATGTTCTCTACACCGGCCTTTGGAGGAATAGGGAGGCCACCTGCAACCTTTGAAAGAACCGCTCTGGTGGATTGATGGGAGGACAGAGGAATGAATAGAAAATAAGAAAAAGGGGTAGAAAAAAACATTTCTATGTCTTTTGAAGAGTCTGTGAAGGGAAGAAGATAAATGGGGCAATAGGAGGAGGATTTGAAGGAAGGTTTATCTGTGAGACCTGAACATGTTTTAAGAGGCTACAAGATGGATCAATACCAGAAAGGAGGGACAGTAGGAATGCAGTTCCTGAGGAGCCAGAGAGGGTCAGAACCAAAGCACGAGTGGAAGAACTAAAGTTATTTTTTTCGATTGTTAAAAAAATGTTTACTAGAAATAAAATTGTATGTATGTGTCCCATACAACATGATGTTTGAAATATGTGTACATCATGGAATGGCTAAATTGAGCTAATTCATATGTGCATTAGCACACATTTTTTTTTTTTTTTGTGGTGAGAACACTTAAAATCTGTCTTTGCATTTTTCAAGAATACAATACATTGTGATTAACTATAGTCACCATGTTGCACAATAGATCACAGAAAACTTATTCCATCTATCTAATTGAAATTTTGCATCCTTTGACTAAGATTTCCTCAATCCCCCCACCCTGGGCCCCTGGTAACCATCATTCTACTCTTTACTTTTGCATGTTCAATTTTTTAAAATTCCACGTGTAAGCGAGAACATGCGGTACTTGTCTTTCTGTGCCTGGCTTATTTTACTTAATGGTCTCCACATTCATCCATGTGTTGCAAATGACGGGTTTTCATTCTTTTTTATGGCTGAATAGTATTCCATTGTACACATATACCACACTTTCTGCATATCTTCATGTGTCGGTAGATATTTAGGCTGATTCCATATCTTGACCATGGTAAATAATGCTGCAATGAGCAAGGTAGTGCAGATATTCTTCAACACACTTCATTGCTTTTGCCTATATATCTAGTAGTGGGAATCATATGGTAGTTCTATTTTCAACTTTTTGAGGAACCTACAAAAAAATTTTTTTTATAATGGTCATACTATAATAATTTACAGTCCCAGGGGTTCCCTTTTCTATACATACTTGCCAGCACTTATCTTTTATCTTTTTTGAAAATAGCCTTTTTAACAGATACAACATCTCATTGTGGTTTCGGCTTGCATTTCTCTGATTAGTGATGATCATCTTTTCGGATACCTGGGGGCCAGTTGTATGGCTTCTCTTTCAAATTTTTGTTTATTTAAAAACATTGAAGTACAATGTTTTTGTTACATGAATGAGTTGAATAATGCCTAAATCAGGGTTTTTAGTACAGTCATCACCAGAGTAGTGTACATTGTACCCGATCAGTACATTTTTATCTCTCACCTCCCTCCAATGTACTTTACACCACTAGATGACTGTGCATACCCACTTACTAGTGAGAACATGTGGTGTTTGTTTTTCCATTCCTGGAATACTTCACTTATGGCTTCTTTCAAGAAACATCTATTCAGGTTTTTTCGCCCGTATTATTCAGGTTATATGTTTTCTCGTAATTGAGTTCCTTTCATACTTCGAATATTCGCTACTTATCAAATGTACATTTTACAGATATTTTCTCTCATTTCATAAGTTGTCTCTTCACTCTGTTATTAGTTTTTGTGTTTGTACAGAGGCTTTTTGGTTTGATATAGTCTAATTGGTCTATTTTATTTTTTTGCTTGTGCTTTCGGGGTCTTATAAAAAGATCATTGACATGACCAATGTTATGGAGGCTTTCCCCTGTGTTTTCTTCTAAGAGTTTTATAGTTTCTTCTCTTACAACTACGTATTTAACTTATTTAGAGTTGATTTTTATGTGTGGCTTGAGATAAGGATCTAATTTTATTCTTGTGGATATCCAGTTTTCCCAAAACCATTTATTGAAGAGACTGTCCTTTTCCCAGTATGTTTTCTTTGTACCTTTGTCAAAAATCAATTGTAAATGTGTTCATTTCTGGATTTGTTGAATTTTTTAATCAGTTCTAACAATTATTTTTGGTGGAGTCTTTAGGGTTTTATATATATATGAGATCATACAACCTGCAAACAGAAAATTTAATTTCTTCCTTTCCAGTATGGATGGCTTTTATTTCTCTGGCCTTGCTCTACCCAGGATTTCCAGTGCCATGTTGAGTAGATGTTGTCAGAGGGGGCATCCTTGCCTTGTTCCTGACCTTAAAGGAAAGCTTTCAACTTTTCTCCATTGAGTATGATGTTTGCTGTGGGTTTGTCATATGTGGTCTTTATTGTGTTCAGGTATATTCCTTCTATACCTGGAAGAACTAGATTTAGATATGAAGATTCCTCTGATGAAATAGAAAAGGGATGTTGAGTATATATTAGTATTAGTACAGTATAGATGATGAGTAGGTAGGTTTGTTGATTTGGAGGCAGTGACCTGATGAAGTTTCTGAGAGTTTCAATTATTTCTGTAATGTATGAGTTGAGGCTATTTGCTGAGAATGAAGGAGGAATTCTGGAGATGGTACGTAATTTTTAAAAGAATGGACAAAAGTGTCATTGCAGAGAGTGGGACAGTGGGTTAACCAGGAAAACACTGCTATGGCATTACCAAGCATTTATTTGAGATTGATAATCCTGACTTTAAAAGGAGGCTAATTGCCCTGCTTTGAGACATTCTTAGCAGAGGACTGGTCTCATTTTCTGATAGACCATGGTACACCCTCCTCCTACAAACTAAGGCAAAACCATTCTCCTTGGCACCCCCTTCCTTATGTTACAAAATTATCCTTTGCATCCTCATCCCACATACTCTGTAAATGAGAGAAGAAAAGGCTTCGCTCTTCTCCTTTTTTATACATACCTTACCCACTGAGATTTGTCCTTTCCCTAGCTTAGAAGTAATCAGCAAAAGCATTCTACAGTGGTTACTGCATAAACCCTCCTTCTACACTTCTGGTCTAGCCCTTCTTATCCTCTCACACATCTTCATTCTCCCCTTCTGTTTTATTTGCTTTTCATGGTCATTTTTGTCTCCTCACTCATAAAAGAAATAATAGGAAAATGACTGTGCAAACTGTCATTTTTGGAAGGTTATTTTAAATTAAGCAGATGATGTCCTTAGCAGACAAGAGGAACAGGGAGGAAGATCCAAATGTTGCCCTGATTTCAATCAAATTTATTTTGAATGCTTGGTCTCCTTATGTGGAATATCCAGTTTCTGCAGCACCATGGCTTTGCAGCATTTTAAAAGTAAGGTCTTAAAAACCTGCAACAAAATAAGAAAGCACATGGAATGATATAAAATGTTTTGGTTTTAAGTTATAAAAAAATATAACTTAAAATTAATCACAACCCAGCTCTCCCATAGTCTTTAGCCTTTGAAAAGGGTTGATTTTAGAAGACTATTCAAGCTTGCTGCTCTTCTCACAATTGCCAAAATCAGAAAAGCACGGGAGTGAGGGAAGAGTCTTCTGAGAACTCTATCATTTCTAACAACTTAAAAAAAACTTCCAAAAAAACATTTTGAAATGAACTATTCTGTACATATGAAAATTATATATACGTGTATGGTGCAAATAATTTTAAAAACCAAACATTCACAAACACAACCACCAGCTAAAAAAATAGAACATTCTGCTCCTTTTCCCTGCCATCTCTGAAGGTATCTATAGAGAAAAGGGAAGATTTAAAAAAATGGAATTGCCTCAGATCACCTACTGCCCACATGAAGATGACCCCAATTACCCAAGGAAGCTCTCAGCTTAACCTTCCAAATACTATGGCAGTCTTAAATTACATGCTTGCGACAGAACTGTGGGGAAAGAACCAGCCTTAGAAAATGGGCTCTTTGGCACCGATGCTCTTACCTCTACCATTTTTCAGATCTTAAATAACTTGATAAAAAATAAATTTCAGGTGAGATGCATCAGAAACTGTCCCTCGATATTGATCCTGTTGAAGGAAGCCCTGATGAAACCCTGGGTTAATAACTTTAAAGGCCAGTCTAGAAGAATGCTGTTTTTATTGCCATCCAGCAGATGACATGTCCCCTTTTCCATAAAATAAGAAAGAAAAGATGTCAGAATTTCAAGAAAGTGTATCTTTCTCTACCTATATACAATTCTAAACAAAATAAAACAACAAGAATACTCTGGCAGGTGGCACTTGAGTTGTTCAGAGATGTTAACTCCAAAGTCCTCACAAACCAACTTGCAAAATAAAAGTTTTTATTTTGGCCATGTAGAACTTGAATCATTGAGCCCCAAATTAAAACATGCCTCAGGCAAAAAGCACATTCCTGTGTTGCTAGTTTCTCACTTGTGCCTGACTGTACTGTGGGAAATGTCAAAGATTCTTGAATATTTGAACTGCAAGTTTCAACCAAATAATTAATGCTATTAAAATGAAGTTTCTTTTCTCTCCAGTAATGCCTCTACATTCTGATTTTTTTTTTTTCTTGCCAGTCTGAGGCATTCCTCACAGTGCTTGGCTGTGAAAAACCTGATATTCATGCAATGAAAGATTGTCTTGGAATTCAAAAAACATGTAATGGACATTGATATTTTATGGAAAAAAATCCTATAATTACTAAATATATAAATATGCATATAAACTCAGTTTATAAGAATTTGAGCATTAAAAATACTATGTTTCTTTGGTATTTTTTACTCTGTTTAGAACAATTAAAGTCTTTTTCTGAATGGAAAGACAATGTGATATATGAATTGCTGTAGAAAGTGCTCTGGGTCAGGATTTAAAAGAGGAGCATTTATATGGTCAAAGCAAATTTCTTTCTTTCTTTTTTTTTTTTTTTTGGAGACAATGTCTCACTCTCTTGCCTGGGGTGAGTGCCGTGGCGTCAGCCTAGCTCACAGCAACCTCAAATTCCTGGGCTCAAGCAATCCTACTGTCTCAGCCTCCCGAGTTGCTGGGACTACAGGCATGTGCCACCATGCCCGGCTAATTTTTTTCTATATATATTTTTAGCTGTCCAATTAATTTCTTTCTATTTTTTTGGTAGAGATGGGGTCTTGCTCTTGCTCAGGCTGGTCTCGAACTCCTGAGCTCAGAATGATCCGCCCACCTCGGCCTCCCAGAGTGCTAGGATTACAGGGGTGAGCCACCGTGCCCGGCCCAAAGCAAATTTCTTTATCGGCAGAATAGGGAAAATAATTCTTGCCTAAGTAATACTCAGAGTTACGCTATGAGGCTCAAAGATCATGACGTATGTGAAAGTGTTTTGATATGTTTGTAAAACCACTATATATGTGTGAATTGTTAGAGTTTCCTCTTTTCTATTTTTATGCCTTAACTTTTGTCCATATCAGTTAAACTAATTCTCATTATATAAACTTGATTTTAGTGCCTTGGAAATATTTCCCCAAATGTAATCTCATTTCTGAAAAAATGAGGAACAGGAATTAATATTAAAATTTTGTAGGTAGGAAAGTTACATCTATAGTCATGTGCTACATAACGTCTAAGTTAATGATGGATTACGTATGCAGTGATTCCGCAAGATTATAACATCGTATTTTTCCTGTAACTTTTCTATGTTTAGATACACAGATACTAACCATTGTGTCACAGTTGCCTACAGTGTTCAGTACAGTAACATGTAGCCTAGGAGCAATAGGCTAAACCATATAGGTTTATGTAAGCACATTCTCTGATGTATGCACAACAAGGAAATCACCTAAGGATGTATTTCTCAGAATGTATTTCTACCATTAAGCTATGCATACCTGTATGTATGTGTATGTACATGTATGAGTGTATACACATACTACATGTAGCCTAGTAGAGACAGTAACACCAATTAGCTAACAGATTTTTCTCTTCTCCCCTTCTCGTCTTGCCCTCATCTCGACTGACTTCAACAACCAGGTTTCTTTCTATAAACCCTGTTCTGCTTCATTTCCAATTTTTCTGTCTGCTTCCAACTGGCTTGGCCATCACCCCAACTGCTGTACTTTCCAGTCACTGAACTTCGTGGGCTTTCTTCTCACCCATCTCAAATCTTCTGCATTTCTAAACTTTCTCTCTGCACTGCCAAGGCAAACCATACAGTCCCCCTGTGTGCTCGCCTTTACCTTTCTTAGGTCCTCGCTCTCACATGTTTATTCCTCTTTTCTCCAGTTTTCCTTTCCTTTCTCTAGTGTCCTTATAGCTACAAAACATCCCCTTTGACGCTGCTTCCCACTCAGTGTATTCTCTCATCCTAAATATCGAATGCCATTAGGCGTCATCTCTGCTCACCGGCTCTCCTTCCTCAGTTCTTTACTCCCTAACCCACAGCTGTTTGGACTTGGCCATCACACTGTCTCTGAATCTGCTTTGCCAGTGTGCGCCAGTTCCTGCGTACTACCAGGACCACCTTCTGCTTCCTGCAATCCATCTGACTAGGGCCCCCACAGCCCGGGCCTTGGGCCCTGGCTTACTTCTGCCTATTCCTGCTGTTCTGGTTCCCTGCACCTCCTCCCTTGATGAGTCATCTTCTTAAGCCGACTGTTAAATCCTGGTTTCTTCCCAGGTTCTTTCCCTAGAGATTGCTACATTTTTTTTCTCTGACCACCTACATCCATGCCTAAAAACCCAACTTATAAAATCGATGCAGGAGATCTATGTCTCCAAGTCTAGCTTCTCTTGACTCCAGATCAGATTTTCTAGTAATAATCAAGACATCTTTACATGAATATCTGGCCAAAAACTCAAATTACCTACAAACAATACTAATTCTGTTTCTTCAGTCTTACTGACATCTGTGTCCTCCCTCATTCCACCGCACTAATTTGAGGCCTCATCATTTCTTGCCTATTGTGATATTATTTCTTGCAACTACAGATTTATGATGGGGTTATATCTCAATAAATTCATCATAGGTTAAAAATACTGTAAACTGAAAATGCATTTAGTACATCTAACATCATAGCTTAGCCTAACCTACCTGAAAACGTGCTCAAAACACATTATCCAAAATTTGAGCAAAATCATCTAACACAAAGCCTATGTCATAATAAAGTGTTGAATATCTCATGTAACTTGCTACTGTCCTGAAAGTGAAAAACAGAATGGTTGCATGGGTACTCAAAGTACGGTTTCTACTTAATGCATATTGTTTTTGTATCATTGTGAAGTTGAAAATTCATTAAGTCAACTCATCATAAGTTGGGGACCGTTTTCTGATAGCCTCCAAATTGCCTCTTTCTCTGTCCTCAATATAGCCACAAGCATTATCTTTCTAAAGCTCTGTTGAAATCAGGAACCCCTCATCTTCAAACGTTGCTTCCAGATAAAGTCCCTATTCTTCAGCATGACACAGTATTTGACGCCACTCACTTCATTTCTATCTCACTAAAATCTCCCCATTCCCCACCCCTGTCTCCAAACCATATTAATATTTATCATTCCTCAATTTTTCTGGACCCTGAGTCTTTTATTGCTTCTATCCACCCTTCTGCTGGACTATTCGTGTTGCTTCCTTTATCTTGTCTTTACATTCAGACCCAGATCTAGGTTTAACTATGATCCCCTTAAATGGTTCCCTAATTACAGAAGTTGGATTTCATTTCTCCCTGTTTTGTGTTTATAGGATACTTTAACCAAGTAGGTATCATTGTGGCTTGAATGTTGTTGTATATGTGTCTGTTTTCCCCACCAAATCCTCAGCTCCCTTAAAGCAGGAAGAGTATCTTATTTATCATTCAATGTCTTCATTGTACCCCATGTCCTGTTTAAATAGGATTCTATAAACATATTTGGGTTTGAAATGTTATTCATGGAAAGATTTTTTTCATAGCCATAAGCAGTACCACCAAATGACCTCAGTAGACAGTAACAACAGTCTGTTCACATATGTAGAAATGCTGAGTGAAAACTTTTTGGTTAAGGCTTATCAAAATTTTCTTGTCATAAAGTTCTTCAGCTTTTCAGGGGCAGATTACCATTGCCATTAATATTTAGTAACTGCTCAATAAATATTTGTTGAAAATTTTTCTTTTAAGAAAGTGAAACATTACATTGTAGAGGAGAGAATTAAAAGGAAACTTTTCAGCCTAAGTTCCAGAGGAGGCAGCTCCTTTCACAACTGACTAATGAAGTGCTGCAGAGCTGGCTTCCAAGAACTGTTTTCCTTATCCCGCAGGGCAGCTACTCTCTAGAGAAGGGCTTCGTTTTCTCACAGCTGTCATCTTTTAACCTTATTTTTAAAATCAGATCTATGGGAAAAAACACCTGCATCTCCAGCAGGTGCATGGGGACAGGTTTTAGTCAAAGCCAGCAGGAGTAGCTCCCTGGGCACCATCAATTCACATAGGTTAGCCAAGATGCAGACTGTACCCTCGGCATTCAGGTACCATTTAGTCCAGGGGTGCTTGTCAGAGCCAGTCCGTTGTAACAATCACCATGACATCTCATGTCAGCCTAATTACCAGGTTAAAAATGCACTGTATTTTGAGTTTCTGGTTAAGTCCAAGTTGTTTTTCTTCCAGCCACATAATGCTTGACAGCAAGTGAACATTTCATTACCATTGAGGCTGGCTTTCATTTTTTCTTCCATTTTCAACTTTTTGAAGAATTCAGCTTTGAACGAAAATGTTAGCAAACTTGATTTTCATTTCAACTCATTGTCACTTTGATTTATTTAAGTACTCAGTGAATGGAAACATAGAGCAATAAAAATGG
This sequence comes from Indri indri, assembly GCA_004363605.1. Taxonomy (NCBI): domain Eukaryota; kingdom Metazoa; phylum Chordata; class Mammalia; order Primates; family Indriidae; genus Indri; species Indri indri. The sequence goes on along the minus strand of RJWJ010004696.1, from coordinate 18,535 downwards.
CATTTCACTTTAAAAAAAAAATTTCTCATTTTGGCTTGGAGGAAGCTTCTTCTCCAATAAGACAAAAGAGTTGATGTATTGTAAGAATACTTGGTTAGATCTAAAATCACCAAAGTCACTCAAGGCAAGAGAATTTTACTTATTGTACTAAGATATGGATAATACTATCCAGTGTGTGTGTGTATGTGGTGTGTATATACCTATACAGTCAATATATACTCGTTTTATATGTGTGTACATATTCATATATAGCATGTATATATACACAATACTGAAGCAAATTTATACTATTTCATGCCAAAACAAATTTCCAATTATGACAAAAGTATTTGTTTTACCTTATTATTCATTGGAAGTCTTTACCAATCGGTGGGTGGGGGCAGTCCAAACAGGCTTGGGAGTTATATCTGGGTTAAAGCTCTGGTTATATCACTTCCGAGTGCCAAAACCTTTTACCAACACCTCAGACTCAGTTTCTTGATTTATAAGAGAAGGATAATTTTATTTACTACATAACAACATTTTAATAAGGATTATATAGTAACATATGCAAAGCATTTAACATGAAGCTGACAATACAAAAATATCTAGAAAATAATTGTTATTAATCAATGTAACATTGAAAAATTCATGAATGTTTCCAGTCTGGATGGAGTCTCCTTCTTAGTTTCAAACTGTCCTTTCACTGTGTGAGCTCAGTTCCTGGGACAGTGAACCAACACCAGAGCAGCGGCTCTGCTCTAAACATGAGGATCACAGGCACTCAAGGTTGTAAAAAAGCTTAAGACACCTACCTACCCTCTTCTACATAAACATGAAGTAAACTCTTCTCAATTGAAGAATCACCATCCAGTAAATACAGTTTAGTTTTAATTAGTAAGAGGTCATGGAGAAACCTAAGAATTAGTATTGATTTCTTATTTTCCCGTACCTCCATCCAACACTACTCCTAACTTACACTAGCACCCTGACAAAGCCACAACTAGCAACAGTCCCCAACTAACCTTTCTACTTCTAACTTGGTCTCCCTATAGTCTGCCTACCACACAGCAGCCAGAGTAATTAGGCTCATAAATAAGCCATGATACATTCTTAGTTGTAACATTCTAATGGCTTTCTAGCTTGCTTAGAATAAAACCCAAACCCTGAGCTCAGCTTGCTGCGCCCTACAAGATCAAACACCTGCTCCCCATCATCTCAGTTGCCCGATTCCTTTGATCTGAACACTCACCTGCTCCTTGCTGCTTCTTGAACAGACATGGTCTATTTCCCACTGACCTTTCTTGACCAAACCATCTAACTTTGCCCCGCAATTCTAATCTCTATTACATCACCCTGTTTTATGTTCTTTATCTTGTTTATAGTTTTGTTATTGCTTTCTTTCTTAAAGAATGTAAATTTCTGAGAGGAGGGATCATGTCTTCCTGTTTTCCAGCATTTGTAACAATACCTGGAATATAGCAATAGTTAAATATTTGTTCAATTAATGGATATGCAAATGGTTTACATTTTAATTACAAAATATTCCTTAAGTCCCTCAAGGGTAAGTATCACATATGATGCAAATATGAATCTCCAGCAGGTGGAAAAGTCCTGTGGTCTCTGCTCTCAGGAAACATAAGCTGTGGAGGAGATAGAATGCAAATAAATAAATAAATGAAGTTAACTTTCAGATGGTGAAGGGAGGACACAGTTGTATTACTTTCCTAGGGCTGCCATAACAAAGTACCACAAACTTGGTGGCTATCATTTCAGAATCCTGAAGTCTTAAAGCAAAGATGTCAGTAGGGCTATGTTCCCTCTCAAGGATCTGTTCCAGCCTGCTCTCCTAGCTTCTGATAGCATAAGTTCAATCTTTACGTGGCATTTTCACTGTGTGGGAATCATAATTAACTGCCCTTATGTACTCTCCTCTCAATTTGTAAACATCTCAAGGTCAAAGACTGTGTTGATACTTCTCAATGCATGTAGTGGTCCTTTAGTACATTTCTTTGAACAACAACAACAGGAATACTTGTATAGTCAAGTGTAAGCATTTTAGAAAAAGGGGGAATGTTTTCTTTTCTGAGCTTTACTGTGCTTCTTGTCTTTACCATTCTGTAACAGTCTCATGTGGTTAGCTTTCATTCCCGTGTCAACAAACTAAATGATTTTAAAGCAAGGAATGTGTTTGTTGTTCATAATGCGTGTCCTAGATCCCAGGTCTTCTCATATCCCATCTTTCACTAATGATAATATAGAATGGATATAAGGTTAGAAGTAAATAGGCTCTTTTATTAAAGCGAGCAGTCAGGCATGAGCTTTTTATTATAATGGGTAGATATTTGGAAATACTGTGTATTCTTATTGTTACTTGGCCCCAAAGGAAGCTGGAAATACATTTTTTATTAGAGAAAATAACATTTCATGTCAAAGAAATTTGCCTTAACATATCTTAGTAATATACATTTAAATAGTGAGATTAGTTACCGTGGGGCACAGGGAACAACTGACTTGTCAAATAGGTGTACTATCAATGATAAAAACTTCTCGAAAGGACATTCTGTACTTTTGACCTTTCTTTCATCTTTCAGTTAACTAACCTGATAATGAGGTTGCACTGTGTCATTAATATGAGCTATATTGTAGTAATCAGCCTGCCGTATGTTTCCCTACCATTTTACTGCACTTAGTATGCTATTGTTGATGTTTGCCTTTATAACACGTTGGAATGACCTTTACCAGGGAAGGCAGACCAGGCAGATGGAGACGTTTTTTTTTTTTTTTCAGCATATTATGGGGTTACAGATGTTTAGGTTACATATGTTGCCCTTACCCCCCGTCCCCCCCGAGTCCGAGTTTCAAGCATGTCCATCTCTCGGATGGTGCGCATTGCACTCTTTGCGTATGTGTATACACGTCCCCTCCTCCCCCTCCCCCCTGCCCGGCATCCAATAGATGTTATTCTTATATGTACACTTATGTGTTGATCAGTTAATACCAATTTGATGGTGAGTATATGTGGTGCTTGTTTTTCCATTCTTGGGATACTTCACTTAGTAGAATGCGTTCCAGCTCTATCCAGGAGTATACCAGAGGTGCTATATCACCATTGTTTCTTAAAGCTGAAGAGTACTCCATGGTATACATATACCACATTTTATTAATCCACTCATGTATTGATGGACATTTGGGTTGTTTCCACATCTTTGCAATTGTGAATTGTGCTGCTATAAACATTCAGGTTCAGGTGTCTTTCTTACAGAGTATCATTTGATCTTTTGGGTAGATGCCCAGTAATGGGATTGCTGGATCAAATGGTACTTCTAATTGTATCTCTTTAAGGTATCTCCATATTGCTTTCCACAGTGGTTGCACTAGTTTGCAGTCCCACCAGCAGTGTATGAGTGGAGACATTTAAGTCACAAACTCAGCACTAAGTGTCTGAGAATAGAATTCCATGGACAACTTTATTTTTTCAGGTTCTCCTATGACAGTCTCCAGGGGCCAAGCACATCATCCACAGAACTATGCTGTGCTATGGAATGACGGATCATGCACAGGTGAACTGAGGTATTTAAACTCTGAAACTCAACCGGTCTTGTCCATTGATAGTTCTACCAGGTATGCATAAGTCTAGAAACTGATTATTTCTCTATGTTTTTATGCATTTACAGATTGAAATATCCTTCATGACCTTCTATATATTTGATTTTGGTTTCTAGACTTTATTTACCCACTGTTTCCTCTTGGAATTTTTCTGGGCTTTCCAGGAAGCCACATAGATGTAGGCTCATGGTGCTCTTTCATTTTTAAAATACTTTGTATAGTTTCTATTGAATCCTAAATTTGTACTTTCATTCTTGAGGGAAATTTGGCAATATGTATTAAAAGCCTTAATGTTGTGTATATCCTGTGAACTAGTAATTCCATCTTTAAGAGTTCATCATAAAGACAATCGTGGATATGAATAATAACTGAACTATAGAAAAGTTCTTCTTATAAGGATAAGGGAAAGGTTGAAATACAAAATCATAGGTTGTATTTAGCTGCAAGACACAGAAAACCCTTTTAAGAGTCTCCAGGTAGTCTATTGCTGGTTTGGTTCAGTGGCTCTGATCTTACAGAAGAACCAGCCACTTACTATTTTCCTCCGTCTTATTTCTTTTGGTCATAAAGTTATGGCCAGAGATCTAAGAAACATGGCTGGAAAAAAAAAAAAAAAGAAGTAGATGGCAAATAGAGATCTCCACTCGTTGTGGAGAAGGGTGGTATTTCCCAGAGATCTTCCTATCCCAGCAGGCTTGCCCTTATCTCTCCTTTGCCAGCACTAGGTCACATGGCAAATTCTAGCTGCAAGGAGGCTGGGAAAGCGGGTCCTGGAAAAACAGAATTTCCATGATGGATTTGGAACACTCTTGAATCATTTCCTTGGTACTAAGCACATTGCCACACCGAATGAAATCAATATTAAATATTAGTGGAAAAAGGAGAAAGAAATCACCTTGGGGGGGGCACTAACAATATTTGCCACCCATGTGTCTAATAAAGACAGAGCAACTTTAAAAATTGTTATAAAATATATTTAATATGGAAAGTAATTATATTAAATTATAAATAATTATTATAATTCCATATACTTCAGAAGATTATATTAACACCATCAAGAAAAAACATTCCTGAATTCATACCATGAAAGAAAGACAAAGGCTTTGAACCAAAGTGTTCCAGTGATTATCTCTGGGTAGAGGAAACTGTTACAAGTCAGAGAGAGATGATGGTGCTAATAGATAATATTTGATCAGGTAATACTGGATGCCTATCCCATATGTCAGCTATACAAGTTTTCCAAGGAACAACAAATATGTCATCTGGCTGTGTGTCTGAAAGCTGGTAGGAGAGAAATATAAAGGATCTTTTTATACAATCAAGCCCAACTTCCATCTTGGGACCTTCTATGTTTTGGTGGCAGAACAGAAGGCAGGGTGCAGGTTGGACCTTATGGAAGGACTAGATCTAATAATAACTTCTGCCTCCTGTTTTAACCTTTAAAAATGTAATGATTCTGGCCACTAGAAAGTATGTCCTAATCAGCATTCCAGAATATAGCCTATAATTATACTCGTCTGCTCCAGAAAGTAAAAGGGGAAGAAGGAAAGGGAAAAATTGCTTTGTGTCTTTGGCCCAGGGGATGATTTACATTTCATGTGGGTTTTATAAATTTTCAACATTGAAAGTATTTTAATTTTGTAATAGAAAATACTATAATAGTATGAAACTTTTGATACAAGTTGCACATTTAATGAGATGTTATCTCCTGAAAGAACATGTGTTTTGCACTCTTATGTTTCCTTAGGCATAAATTTTTACTACAGTAAAATATGCCGTGATGGATTTTGCATATGATATTTACAAGAAACAAAGGAAAATAAGTTTTGTGTAATCAAAAGGAATAGAATCAGGAAAAGCAAATACAGCATAAACAAAGAAAATTAAACATGAAAGAAAAATAATGTCTTAGATTTGAAGTAAAGCTTTGAAGTAATTCACTGATTTATTCCAATTTTTACTTTCAAAAAGGTATCACCTTAACAAAATCTGATGTGGTCATTTAAGTTCTGCCTGGATGCTTTTCAGTAACATAGTATCCACTATTATTTATATTAACATAACTTACTGTACCACCATTTATTCATTACCGATCACTTCTCGGTTATACCAAAACCCTTCAAGAGCTTACTTTATATCCATCTCACAGACTAACCTTGCACGTTTCTTCTCAGTATGTGCCCAGAAAGATGGATGCAGAAAGGCAATGATCTTTCTGAAAGTTTTACATTATTTATTTTTGATCAAAAGATAACAACTTTTACCTATGTCTCTAATACAGTATTTAAACCCTCATTTTTTTAAGGTTAGGTACAATTCTCATTTTTCCCCACTGATTAATTACAGATAATTTTCTTTATTTCCTTCTTAGATGAAGGAAAGAACTTTCTTTTTATGTGTCTTGCAACGTCTGTCCTTTTTACATTAACTTTCCTAATTCTCTAAGTTCATTCTTTGTCTTTGTGCTGTTGTTTATTATCCTTTTTAATGACTTCAGTTTCTACTTTCTTTACATTAATTGTCTTTTTATAGCATTTTAAATTATTCAGATAACCTTTGTTACAGAGCGAGAAATATGATGTTTTATCGGCTCTCAAAATGTTCCATGTCTTGTACCAATTTGTATCTACCCACAAGGCTTAACAGAGAGAGCCTTTTAATTGCAAGAAAGCAGACTGTATGCTTAACCCACACCATAAGTATACGTTTGGTAATCAAATTTACACAGAATCTAGGAAAATAGAACTGTATGTTTTCTTGAAGCTTTAAGAAGCCTCAGTGAAAGCAGGACTAAGACTGCTGTGTTGTCTTTTTCATCAACCAACTCTTGAAACTGGTTAATAGTTCTTCCAGAAATGGGCTTCTTACTGCTGCTAATAATTTCTTGAGGGCAATGAAAAAGCTTTGAGCAAAAAAGGGCAACTATTTCAGAAAAGACTAAGTGAAAGAGTGACTCTAAAGCTATGGAAACAATAAAGAAGCTTGAATCACAGCCATAAACCAGAGTGTAGGATTGATCTTGCCAAACTAATGCTCTGTATGTATTGTGCATTTGCAGCTCTTTCATATAAATAGGATCAGTTTTGGACTATGCCAAGAAGGATGCTAATCTGTTTTTTTCCTATAATGGTACATTTGCTCCTACAAGACAAATGCAAAATTACTCGTCTTCATTTTTTATGCATCATCACACAAATATAGACACCCTGTATGGTTTTAATTAGTAATTCAGATAAGATACAAATTAAGCTTGAAGAATCTTGGGTTTTTCTGTGCTGCTGATTTGCCATTTATGATGGCAAACTCTAAAAGTTACCCATGACTTCTCTTACTGCTTTAATAGATACCACACAGTCTGGGAACAATGTAATAGTTATCTGTTCTAATTAAAGATTTTATACTTGGCCTATCTCCTGCCAGCAAATATTTAAAATTCCCAATAATCACAATATGTAAATTTTGGTTAGACACATCTTCCTTTGAAAGAAATTAGTGATAATATTAGATACCTAACTGAATATTAGATGGCAAATGAGAAATATTATACATGAAGTTGGAAAGTACACTAATGCTGCTTGTGTAATTGGCCTAAAGGCCAGGAGTATAGGGCACAGTATGTAGTTTTTGAGGTAAATCACGCATGACTTAAACCCCAGGTATGTCACTTCCTACATGTGTGACCTCATGCAATTTATTTAGCCTCTGCTTCATTCTCTTTGCCTCTAAAACAGAGATAGTATCTTACAGCATTGTCATGAGAATTAAATAGGAAAATGTATATAAAGCAGTTAGCTCGGTGTCTGACATGAACATTTTTGTTAGTGTCAAAGATTGTCTCTTAGCCTGACTTCCTGCCTTTACTTTTGTCCCTACCTACCCTATTCTCCATATAAAAGCAAATGACCGTTAAAAACCTTCATCATACCCAAACACTTCATTATTAATGCCTAAAATTTGCCAATGGATACAATTTAGAAATGATCCAGATTCTTTACATTGCTTACAAGGCATCAAATGATCAGGTTTTTGTCTAGTTCACTTTCTCCCCTTCTCTTCCACACAAATAGATATATGAAACACTATTAAGAGGGAAGTTAATAGCTTTAAATGCATACATGAAAAAGACAGAAAGATCACAAATTAACCAACCTAATGTCATACCTCAAGTAGCTAGAAAGAGAACAAACCAAACCCCAAGCTAGCAGAAGAAAAGAAATAACAAAGCTCAGAGCAAAACTAAACAATATGGAAATGACAACAACCAAAACAACAACAACAACAAAGGATCAATGAAACAAAAAGTTGGTTCTTTGAAAAGAGAAACAAAAATCAGTAGACCCCTAGCTAGATTAACCACGAATAGAACAGAGAGGACTCAAATAAGCTCATTCAGAAATGAAAAAGGACACAGTACAATTGATACCACAGAAATACAAAATATCATCCATAACTACTATGAAAGCCTCTACATACACAAACTAAAAAATTTTGAGAAAATGGATGAACTTTTTGAAACACCCAAGCTTGAATCTGGAAGAAATAGAAATCCAGAATAGACCAAAAATGAGTAAACAAGATTAAAACAGTAATAAAAATTCTCCCAACAACAGCAAAAATGCCCCCGGACAGACAGATTTGTACAGCCAAATTCTACCAGACCTACAAACAAGAATAGGCATCCATTCTACTGCAGCTGTTCCATAACATCGAGAAGGAGGGAATCCTCCCTAATTCACTCTATGAAGCCAGTATCATCCTGATACCAAGCCAGGAAAGAAAACAACATCAAAAAATCTATAGACCAATATTCCTCATGAACATAGACGCAAAATCCTCAACAAAACACTAGCAAACCAAATTCAACAGCACATAAGAAAAATAATCCGCCATGATCAAGTGTCATTCGGCCCAAGGATGCAAGGATGGTTCAATACAAGCAAATCAATAAATATGACTCATCACATAAACGGAACTCAAAGGCCATATGATCATCTGAATAGATGGAGAAAAAGCAATTTTAAAGTGTACAATTCGGAAGAATTTAGTGCATTTGCTAATTGATATTTTTTACAAAAGTGCAAAGGGAATTTTGTAGAGAATGGATAGTATTTTCAACAAGTTATGTTGGAATAATTTGACATCCATATGCAACAAAATTAACCGTGACTCAAATATAATTCCTTACCAAAAAACCCTCAAAATGGATCATAGAACCAAATGTAAAACCTAAAACTATAATACAACTTCAGAAGAAAATATAGAAGAAATTTTCATTGCTGAGATTTAGGCCAACTGTTCCCAGACATAATATCAAAAGAATATCCATACAAGAAAAAAAATGACAAATTGGGCTTCATTACAATTCAAATTTTTGTTCTGTGAAATACATTGGTAATAGAATAAAAAGACAACCTGCAGACTAGGAAAAAAACATTTGTAAATCTATCACATATCCAACAAAACATTTGTATCCAGAATATATAAGGAACTTTTAAATCTCAACAATAAGCAACAGTTCAATGAAAAAATAGACAAAAGTCTTGAAAAGACACTTCGTCCAAGAGTATATACAGATGGCAAGTAAGAACTTTAAAAGTAGCACATGCTAATGAGAAATATATAAGAAAAGGAAATTTGGGGAAATTTATTTTGGCATGGCCAAGTTAGCGCGTTACAAAGCCACCACAACTGTTAAGTGGCATCCGTTGTTGATATATACCACAATGTGCTCTTCCATTATTAGCCAGTCGATAGATATTAGGGATTTATTCAATTTTGGACTGTAATGAATAAAATAGCTACCAGCAATTCTGTATAAAGCATTTTGGTAAAACTGTCTTTTAATTGCTCTGGAAAAATAGAGTGGGATTCCTGGGTCATATGGTAAATGTATATTTAACTTTACAAACAATTGCCAAACTGTCTTGCAAAGTAGCCATACTATTTTTGCATTTCCGGTAACAGTTGTTTCACGTTCTTGCTAATACTTGGTATTGCCAGTCTATTTTATTATAGCCATTCTAGTGAGTATCTTGTAATATTTTGCAGTAGCTTTAATTTGCATTTTCCTAATAGTTCTTGATGTTGATCATCTTTTCTTGTATTTATTTGGCATCTGTTCTTTTTGTTGAGGGTGTGTGCCTTTTGCCAAATTTGAAAAGTTTTATTTCTTTGAATAATTTTTTAAGTGAACTTTCCTTCTTTTCCTTCTAGAACTACAATGTCACAAATATTAGCTTTGTTGTTGTTGTTTGAAATACCCCCAAGACTCTGTTCATTTTCCTAAAAATATTTTCTCTCTGTCGTTCAGATTGGATAAATTCTATTGATTTGTCCTCCAGTTCATTGATTCTATCTCTTGTCATTCCCCCTGTACTGTTGATCAAAGTTTTAAATTTTGGAAATTATACTTTTAAGTTCTATAATTTCCATTTGGTTCTTATGATTTTATTACTTGGATATTTTCTAATTTGTAATTTATTTCAAGAGAATTTGTAACTGCTTATGAAAGCATTTTTATGATGACCGCTTTCATATCCTTGTCAGGTAATTTCAACAATTAATTCATCTGCTGGTTTTTAGTAGAAGTTTATTGTATTTTTTGTTTTTACTGCATCCTGGACATTTTGCATATTGTGCCTCTGGATCCTATTTTATCTTCTTTTCTTTAGTAGGGAGTCCTCTCACCAGAGGAGAGGAGCAAGAAGGAAAAGTGCCAATTACTCTACCTCCTATACCACTAATGATGAATAGAGGCAGAATCTTAGTTACCCTCCCTGGCCCCCAAAGGGGTCGATGTGTAAAACCTGATGGTGCCTAGTCCCACCTTAAGAGACACAACAGGCCATTGTTGAGTCTGTTGCTGATGGGTGTGAGTGAAGGCTCAGTTGCTGCTGAACCCCTCTCCCAAACTACCCCGGTAGGGGAATTGGAGCTCAACCTCCTGTAGCTCAGCAAGGATGGAAGATCAGCTTCCTCCCTTGGCTCACCACCACCACCTGACAGGGTAATCAGGGTGCTACCTGCTTTGGCTGGACTGGGGGTAGGGTGGAAGATCCCCCCAGAAACCACAGAGGATGGGGATGTTTCACGTTGGTGTTTGATTGGAGTAGGCTAGATATTGTCAAAAGGTTTGTTAATCCACTCGTGAATTAATGGGCACTTGGGTGGATCACCCATCTTTGCAATTGTGAATTGTGCTGCAATAAACATTCCAGTGCAGGTGGGTTTTTTGATAAAATGACTTCTTTTCCTTTGGGTAGACACCTAGTAGCGAGATTGCTGGATTGAAGGGTAAATCTACTTTTAGATCTTTGAGGCATCTCCATACTGTTTTCCATAGGGGTTGTACTAATTTGCAGTCTCACCAACAGTGTGTAAGTATTACTTTCTCTGCATCCTTCCCAGCATTTATTGTTTTTGGACTTTTTAATAAGAGCCATTCTAACTGAGGTAAGGTAGTATCTCATTGTAATTTCAATGTGCATTTCCCTGATGATTAGTGATGTTGAGCATTTCTTCATGTTTCTTGGCCATTTGTCTATTTTCTTTTGAAAAATTTCTGTTTGTGTCTTTTGCCTAATTTTTAGTGAGGTTGTTTGTTTTTTCTTTCTCGCTGATGTGTTTGAGTTCTTTGTAGATTCTGGATATTAGCCCTTTATCAAATGTGTAGTTTGCAAATATTTTCTCCCATTCCGTAGGTTCTCTGTTTGCTCTGTTAATTATTTCCTTAGCTGTGAAGAACCTTTTTAATATAATCAAGTCCCATTTATTTATTTCTGTTGCTGCTATAATTGCCATTCGGGTCTTAGTCATAAATTCTTTCCTTAGACTGATATCCAAAAGAGCTTTCCCTATGTTTTCTTCTAGAATTCTATGGTTTCATGCCTTCTATTTAAGTCTTTTATCCATCTTCAATTAATTTTTGTGAGTGGTGAGACATAGAGGTCCTGTTTCATTCTTCTGCATGTGGCTATCCAATTTTCCCAGCACCGTTTATTGAATAGGGCTTTTTCCTCCAGTGTATGTTGTTGTCTGCTTTATCAAAGGTCAGTTGGCTATAGGTAGATGGTTTTATATCTGGGTTCTCTATTCTGTTCTGGTCTATAAGACAGGTGAATTCCAATGTACATAAATTTTACTTCAAAAGAAAAAACTGCAAAATTTTGAAATAGAAATATTTTAAGTGCTATGACAATGGGCTGGAAGTTCCTGTTTAAACTTGTGGACAGAAGTTTAGGGCAAAAGAATATGCCACTAATTTTGATAATGGGAAAAATATCAATTGAATTCCTGCAAATTGTCTAGGAAGAAAGTATGAATATATTCCAAAGATATATGCTAAGAGAGACTAGTATTTACACAAGTATTTGTGTAGAGATGGTCCTTCTTTCCTGAACTAGGTCACTTAGTTTGGTCATTCTGTTGCTAATGATCAAAGTTTGAAGGAGAAAAATTGATTGGACATGGAAGGTAGGTTGGTCCAACAAAAGAGGGAACAGCCCTGGCCTCAGGAGATATTTCCTCCAGCACCACTTTCAAATATATTTCATGTGTTCATTTTCATTGGGAGACAGAGAGCCAACTTTTGCTCACAGTCTCTGTGTCAGGGTTTTCTCTTTTTTATACCGAATAACAATAAAAAACAAAAGGACTTTTGCTCAGGCCTCAGTTTCTTGATTTAGTGAAATAATTCCCTAGATCTATAAGCTGCTGAATATCTCATTGGGATAATAAAGAATTTATCAGAATATCCACTTTAGGGTAGATATTTAGCTGTGATGCTACCTCATGCTTTGGGATGGGCTACTAATCTCCGAAAGGGCATATCAGTTCTGGCATTCTTTAGCATTTAAAAAAAAAATAAGCGGCAATTTGACCTCTGCCTTGCAGACAATCCAGATTTTTTCAGTACTCTGAAGCATCTATGCAAAAATTCATTGTCAGACTGTCGGTTAAGATTAAATACCACACTATAAAAGCTGTGGTATAATATTTCAAGGATTGGTTTATTTCCTGACATTAGCTGTTATGGTTATACACATTTCCCTCTAGTTCAAACCAAAAACTGAATCTTAAGTAAATATTAGGAATAACTGTGAAATCATGGAACACCATTTTATCCTCTAAGTATACAACTAGTAAATTTTGCCCTCAGAATGTGCTACTAGAAGTTAGAGAAGTGTGTGGGCTGTCCCTGAGGTTTTTTGGTCTGTTTTGTTTTGCATTTATTTGTTGTTACATTGAACTAGATTTCATTAATGGTAATAATACTGTATTAGATGATACTTAAATTCAAATCTCCATCATATTCCCATTAAAAGTAACAGTTCTAGTTAATTCTATGTTCTTATGAAGCATGCAGTTTTTATTAAGATCAGCTTAACTTGAACTATAACACTGCTAACATTATAATACTGCTAATAATTGTAAACTGCTATAACCTCTTATAATTGTTACATTATAGTTAGCATGCTGAACAATCATCTGATAGATTAATAAAAATTTGAATAATGTGTAGCTATTATTTTGCTTTTGAGAGAATCAATTTTGTAATACATGAAGTTTATTTGAGTGTGAATTTGTAGTGGCAACGTACTATGCTTTGGGCTTAAAATGCCATTGTCTCAAGGACCTTCAGGAATATTGTAGACTCTAGAGAGCTCTTAAATATAGTATTTTACTTTTCAGTATATGAAAATAAACTTCTCATAATAGAGCATTGTTCCTCAGAAGGATCTAAATTAGAGGAGCAGATTTCATGTCAAGATTGGAGTCTCACCCAAAGACGTTGCTTTAGAAAGTGCTGGAGGCTGTGTGAGAGTGAGACGTGAAAACCAGGCTTCACGAAGTCCTAAAACTGACATTCCTTTCACCTGCCAGAAGCATCAACTTCTCCCTCTGGTGACTTTGGTTTTCAGTATGAATAAAAGGCAGAGTTTTCTTGTCAGCAATAGAAGAATGCTGTTTGTAGGAGTTCTTCTTATATATTTTGTTGCAAATGCCAGAAAATGAGTTGTCTATTCTAGTTTTCAGACATGAAATAGCTACTAGAGGAAATTGCCAGCATAAAGGCTGTTTTTTTCCTGTGCAACAAATCCACATTCCTATCAATTTGTGTTTAAACTCATGATACAATAGCCAACTGGTAATTCTTTAAATGATTGCAAGTAGCTAGATTTTTTCCAAGTTATAATGCACTTAAATGTAAATTAACTATGGCAACGACACAAGCTAACTACAGTAGAAATGAAATAGAAATGAAATAACAAACTATATTTACAGTCACTTCAAAGTTCCAAGTAGAACTAGAATGATGGATTATAAAAACCTGTATTTACTCTAGCAGCTTTGTAGAACAGATTTCTGAGTTCTCATCTAAAGTGTAGGACCACCTGATGAGATGCTTTTAATTAGGTCTAGCCTCAGAGCCTATGTTCCACCACTGTTCCCCTGAAAAAACCTAGAAAATAACCCAAACTTTCTCCTTCAGAACAAAAAGAAGACATTGTTTGTAAAGATAATGTAGAGTCTTAACATGATTTTCAACAGGATTCAACACTCATTGAATGATATCCTACATTACTTACAATGCCAAAACCTGACCTCAAAAAATTCAGTCAATTGTGGGAAATGAAACCGTTAGACTTAACTATAACTGTGATGACCGTTTGAAAAAAAAATCCAAAAATGTGTGTTTATGGTACCCAAATAACCTCATCAGCCATCATTCATTTAAAGGCTTTTTCCTTTTTCATACGGTTTTTATGTTAAGTGGAGGATTTACAAGGCTGTACTAGAGAGAGAAAAAGAGTTAAAGACATACACAAGACTATTAACATCTCCTTTGCCAATAACAAACCCAGGTAATTTTAGTTCTTGATCAATTATGCAAAAGGAATTGATAGAAAACAGCATGAAGCATAGATGTGAATAATACAAAGTAGCTCAAGGAGATGGAAGTGGAGATTATTCATAGTTCGAATGGAATGCTAGCAAAGATGGCTTTGGTTTTTTGCCATGTTCCTTAGAGCTAGAGAGTACAAGATGATTTTTAACTATTGGAAGTATAAATTACTTGTATATAGATTTTTTTTCTTTTCATTCAGATTGCATGGAAGAAAAAACTAAGCCAACTGAAAGCAGGTGTTTGAGAATCTCAGACTTTTATCTTTTATCTGGTCTTCTCATAGTTGACTGTCACTAGTACTGTTCTTTCACACCATTGATTCAGGCAGCCTCTCTGGACCCTTCTTCTGAAGTCTGATATAACCTTTATTTTTCATTTTTTTTTAATGAATTGACTTACCAGAAGCTATCTTAAGTATAAGAATGGAATTCTACAAAAAAGCATTCTGGACTTCTTAATGATTTTGTAGTCTATCTTCCCTCTGTTGTTCTGTTTGGGTAATTTCTATTGTTCTGTTTTCAAGTTCGTGCCGATTCACTCCTCTGACCCTTTCATTATCATGATGAGTTAATCCCATTGAGTTTATTATTTTTTAGTTCCAAAATGCTTCATTGGGTTCTTCTTTATATCTTCTATTTCTTTGCTGAGACTTTCTATTATTTACTTCAACCATGTTTGTAATTGCTCATTGAAGCATTTTTATAATGGCTGCTTTAAAATCTTTGTCAGGTAATTCCATCGTTTGTGTCATCTTGGCATTGGTGTCTGTTGATTGTCTTTTCTTATTCCAATTGAAATTCCCCTGCTTGCTTGTATGAGGAATCATTTTCAATTGAAACATGGACATTTAGGTATTATATTATGTCACTCTGGATCTTGTTTAACTCTTATGTTGCAGCAGGCCTCTTCTCATGCCAGTCCAGGAGGGAAGTGCATGCACCACCTTGCTACTTCTAGATGGGGTTTAAGTCTACATTTCCTACTCAGCCGCCTCTGGCACCCAGGGGGAAGGAACTCCTCATTATTGTTGGGTGGAGGTGGGAGTTCTGGCTGCCCACTAGGGCTCTGCTGATACCCGCCTGGCTAGGACAGGCACAGATGGTTCATTAATGTTCCTCGCATGGCCACCACAGAGAAGAACTTATTACTTCTTGGTAGTGATGAAAGTCCTAGCTCCCCACTCTACCTTCACTGCTAGACTAGGTGGGACCTTAGTTTTATCTGTGAGGTTTGGCTGGAGTAACACAGTTATTATCTAAAATCTTTCTCTCTTCATATGTTGCTCCTTTCCTGGTCCCCTTGGCTTGAAGAGCAGGCTTTTACTGGGTATATTTTTTGTCTGCACTTGTTGGCATTTGTGCATTGCTGGGCTGTCTTTAGTTCACATTGCAGAGTCGTCTTGTTTGTTTTATACATAATGTTCAACATATTTTCTGAAACAAGATACCCATGCCCTTTGAAAACATTTCTCCCTCCTCAAAATCAAGTGTTTTGAGGTATCATCAGGGAGCATTTTTCAGGCATTTACAAATAAATCTGCTTCTAGTAAGCTGGCCATGGCTCTTGTGGGCACCACCCTCTGCCTGCTACGGTCCCTGAAAAACTGAAGAATACATAACACCACATTGTCAGGGGATCTGTGACAATAAAGGGAGGTCAGTCTCTCAAACTCTTCTGTGTCATGGAAATAAAGAAGTCCTAAACCACTATGGAATTGGTTAAAACAGATTTTCAATTTTTAATTTTACCTTTCTCTTTCCTTAGTAAATAGGCAGAAAGTTTTAAAGAAAATGAGAGAAAATTCAAGTAATATCTATCACACTGAACCTATCACTGCCCTTTGCAACAAATAAAGAAACAAACCTGGGTCAGCTTATTGTTCTTCTCTCGGGATGAATTGTCTTAAGTTTTCAATATCTTTGCAAATGGATTTAGGTCAGTCTACCTGCCAATTCTGCCATGTCTGAATTCTAGCAGTGAGTGAATAAGATGAAATTCCCATGACATCTTTGGGTGACTTCATGGTACATTATTTTTATTTCTCAAAAGAAATTTTTTTCTGGAACTCTTATTTTCCATATTTTCTTCTCTCATGAGATTCTCTAGGGGCTCCAATATAATATTCCAACAGTTTTTTGCACCTGCTCTTTTTAAGCTGAGAAAAGGGGAAAACATAGGTCTACTCCTAAAAAATGATAAAGTAGCAACCATTATCCTGAAAGCAAATATTACCCCAGCTACTGGCCCAGGTACTGAGCCTCTTACTCATTCCTATCAGCTGCTCCTCCGTGAGACCAGGAAAATACTTCCTGTTTAACAGCCCTGCTGATTTGTTCTCTGATTAAGTAGCATTAAACATGCTGGAAAAAAATACTAAAGATATCATATTTCTGTGTTGATCAATTTTAGCAAATCAATCTTAGCATGATAGCAGTAGGGAAGAATAGACTATATGTGGCCATAGTAGGTACATCTGGGACAGGCCTGACAAGCTTACGTGTGCACTGGAGGAAGCTCCAAGGCTTTGACCTTTCCTTTTTAGTCCTTACAAGATTTGGCTCCAGTTCTTTCTCTACTGAAGTAGGCTGTAGACTCTGTATGATGTTGCCACCATTTGTATTTGGTATAGCCCTAGGTCCCTCTGGTCTCATTTCTTTCATGAGCCCAACTGGTTCTTCTGGAAGTTCATGACCCAGGGCTTCTCCTTGGCCACAGTGGAAAATGAAGCCTGCTTGTTGGAAGGTTGTGAGACATGCCTTTCACCTCTACCTTCATTCCCATTTCTTCATCTGCTGTGACCCTCCTCTCGTTTTCTCTATAAACCTGAATTCTCTTTCTCTCTAGCCCCTTGGACTTGTCTAGAAGAATCTCCTGACTCTGGTTTTTTCCCCCCCAGGACATGCTGTCTTGTGTAGCTCCTCTAAGCACCACATACTGAAGCCAGGAGGCAATGTATTAATAATATACAAACTTTACACTTGACCACGGTTTCTAAGGCCTGGGTCCCCATAAAGTGAGAGAGAGAAAAAACAGGAAAAATTGTATCTCAGAAATGAACAAAAGAGAACACTTTATAATGTATTGTTTCCTAATGACTTAGATTTATTCTCTACTAAGTCTTGCTAATTAGCCAGATAAATCTTAAATGTAGGGGATCAAAGTCCCTGAATATTTAATAATACCTTATTCCCAGGCTAAGAACTGACTTTTCATAGGGTCAGGGGGTCCTTTGGCTCAACACAATAATTTTTATTGAAGCAAAAAATGATGACAATGAGTTGATTAATCTTTACAACTATTTTCATGATTATATTTACTTACTAAGAACTGCCTAAAGAGTAGTTTAATGAAAAAAATAGCATAAATGATGAAAGGTAGTGAAGGTCAAAGCAAAGATTAATTTTCTCCTGAAATGTGCCTGGTACATAAACCAAATTACAAGATTCTTCCTTCCTACTTGTTAAACCAAGGTGGTTGACCTTACCCTATCACTACAGATGTTATCACATCTCAAGTGGATTGGATTTTTTATTTCTTGTGGTCTGTCTTCTGAGCTCTGCTTCCTCTGCGGCCAATATGGGACATCAGCCCATTAGCCTTGGCAGACATAGTGGGAAAAGATTTGTCTGGAGACTTAAATTCTACTATATATCTTTCTGTGGTGGCTCTGTACTTGGCCAACTTAGCTAAATAAACTACATTCTCTGGAACTTCCCTGAATGATTCTGGGTTTGCATAGGCCACGAGAGATATTTTACAAGAGATCTGAAACATAGAACTGAAGCAGCTCTGAAGGTTGGTGCAGGGCACAAAGTGATTTGGCTCATGCACAAGTGTATATGCAGCTACGTGATGAAGGAACCAGCTTTTCCTATAGATACATGGCATTGAGGTTGGGTATGTTAAGAGACAGATACAAAGATAGGCCAAGACACATAGGTAAATTGGAACCTGTAAGGAAAAACTGGAACTTGTAAGTTCCAGTTTGTCCTTGTTCTCATCCACATCCAGTTTCCCTTTCTGACTTACAGTCTGGCC
>RJWJ010004695.1:0-73827 GCA_004363605.1 Indri indri | reverse complement strand
TCTTGCCTGGGGCGAGTGCCATGGCGTCAGCCTAGCTCACAGCAACCTCAAACTCCTGGGCTCAGGCGATCCTACTGTCTCAGCCTCCCGAGTAGCTGGGACTACAGGCATGCGCCACCATGCCCGGCTAATTTTTTCTCTATATATTTTTTGCTGTCCAATTAATTTCTTTCTATTTTTGGTAGAGACGGGGTCTCGCTCTTGCTCAGGCTGGTCTCGAACTCCTGAGCTCAGAACGATCCGCCCGCCTCGGCCTCCCAGGGTGCTAGGATTACAGGCGTGAGCCACCGCGCCCGGCCTTCTCCATTGATTTCTTAATGTGGTAAACTATATGACCACATTTCCTAATGTTAAATCTTCCTTGCATTCCTAGCCATTCATAATAATAGCTTGTTATTACAAAGCTCATATTTTGCTAATATTTTATTTAGGGTTTTTGTGCCTAAAATCTTAAATGAAATTACTTTAACTCCAATCTCCTCTTATTTTGCAGAATATTTTGTGTTATTTTTATTGTCTTATTCTTCACCTGTTTTTTTAAAAATTTGTTCTGTTATATCTTCAATCATTTTAAGCAAATTTGCTTCATAGTATTTTTTAGGTTGCTCTATTATCTGACGTTTTGAAATTTAATCCTCCTGATTGTCGTGTCTGCTAATGGCAAATAATTTACTTTCGTACTTTATCAATTTTAGTTGTAAATTCTTCTTCAGTGGCACTTTATCTATGGCGACCCTGTACTATCTTGAATGTGATAATATCCCTCTAGTCAGAGTAATGTTTGCTCCTGTCAAGTTTATTACTAGGTTGGAAACACATTTTATGTTAATTTCTAAGTTCAGAAGTTATAAAACTTCACAGGTAATATAAATTATGGCACCAAATGTTCTAAGGATTATTGTTCCTCAGGGTAGACTTTCTTCTCCCATCAGAGGCCAGGTACTTATGGAGAAATTATTCCTAATTCATCCATTCTTTAAATGTTTAGATTGGTGTGAAAGTAATTGTGGTTTTGGACTTTGAATTTTAAATCATTATAACTAGGCTCAAACACATCTTTATTAACCAAAATAGGACCCATTACAATCAACACATTTTTGCCAATGAGAAATAAGTTTATTTATTCCTGTAGTGTAAACATCTGTGCTTTGGGATTCAATGAAATCTTGGAAAGCATTTTCTGCATCTTGCTGGCTGTGGGAGCATTTTCCCTGCAAAAAATTGTCAGGATGCTTGAAGAAGTGGTAGTCAGTTGGCGAGAGGTGAGGTGAATGTGGCAGATAAGGCAAAACTTTGTAGCCCAATTCATTCAACTTTTGAAATGTTGGTTGTGTGACTTGCTGTTAGGCATTGTCGTGGAGATGAATTGGGCCCTTTCTGTTGACCAATGCTGGATGCAGGCATTGCAGTTTTCAGTGCATCTCATTGATTTGCTGAGCATACTTCTCAGATGTAATGGTTTCACCAGGATTCAGGAAGCTGTGGTGGATCAGACCGGCAGCAGACCACCAAACAGTGACCACGACGTTTTTTTGGTGCAAGTTTGGCTTTGGTAAGTGCTTTGGAGCTTCTTCTTGGTCCAACCACTGAGCTGGTCATCGCCAATTGGCATATAAAATCCATTTTTCGTCACACATCACAGTCTGATCGAGAAATGGTTCACTGTTGTTGTGTACAGGAAGAGAAGACGACACTTCAAGGCGACGATTTCTTGATCTTCAGTCAGCTCATGAGGCACCCACTTTTAGAGCTCTTTCAACTTTCCAATTTGCTTCAAATACCAAATGTCCATAGAATGGTCAATATTGAGTTTCTCGGCAATTTCTCATGTAGAAGAGATCAGCTTCGATGATTGCTCTCAATTGGTCGTTGTCAAGTTCCGATGGCTGCCCACTGTGCTCCTCATCTTCAAGGCTCTCTCTCCTTTGCAAAACTTCTTGAACCACCACTGCACTGTATGTTCATTAGCAGTTCCTGGACCAAATACGTTGTTGATGTTGCAAGTTGTCAACCCATTTTGAACTCGAATAAGAAATCCAGCAATCCCATTACTGGGCATCTACCCAAAAGATCAAATGACACTCTATAAAAAAGACACCTGCACTCGATTGTTTATAGCAGCACAATTCACAATTGCAAAGATGTGGAAACAACCCAAGTGTCCATCAATACATGAGTGGATTAATAAAATGTGTTATATGTATACCATGGAGTACTATTCAGCTTTAAGAAACAATGGTGATATAGCACCTCTTGTATTCTCCTGGATAGAGCTGGAATGCATTCTACTAAGTGAAGTATCCCAAGAATGGAAAAGCAAGCACCATATGTACTCACCAGCAAATTGGTATTAACTGATCAACACATAAGCACACATATAAGAATAACATCTATTGGATGTCGGGCAGGGGGGAGGAGGGAGGAGGAGACGGGTATATGCATACACAAAGAGTGTGATGCGCACCATCCGAGGGATGGATGCACTTGAAACTCGGACTTGGGGGGTGCAAGGGCAATATATGTAACCTTAACATCTGTACCCCATAATATCCTGAAATAAAAAAAAAGAAAATAGTTCGAATTTACTTTTTGTCTAACATCATTTCCATAGTCCAAAAATAAATATAAAATACACAGCAAGTAACACGTCATTAGCAAAAAAGCATAAATCAAGAAATGTGTATTAAAATGATGTGTAACATAACCATTTATTTAAGAATGTATTCCAATATCAAATTTCAACAATGCTAAAACCGCAATTACTTTTGCACCAACCTAATAAATGGAGGTTAGAGGCTCATGTTTATGCAGAAATTCTACTTTTGACTCCCTGCATTCCATAGGCCTAAGCTTTAATCTTCTTTACATATGTATTCTTTAAAGTTAACATCCCTAAGTTACTAAAACCAGATTTCTTTCACATTCAAGCTCTTATTCATCCACAGATCATTGGTGGTATCATTGTGTATGCTTACTTTCCTTGTTTTCACTATTTTCCTCAATATTTTAAACTGGGGATTCCCCTGCCATCTTTGTGAGCTCAAATATGTACAAACAATTTTATTACATTTTATTGAGTATATCACAGTGTCTGTAGCAGGTGGATTTCACAGGTTATCCTAGTCTACTATGTTCCCTATCTTTAGTCCACACCAATCTGGCTACTTTCTCTAATACTCCAAATAATTTTTATAGAGTTTAATATTAATTACCCAAACTGGAAAATGTAGTAGTATAGAAGAAATCTATGGTGCTATCTTGTTTATAAATATACAGAGGTGCAAAAATCCTGTATAAATATTAGTAATTAGAAATTAGAAATATCTGAAAGTATCATTTAACCACATGGTGTCATACTAATAATGGAAGTATTTATTATTCATTCATTTTTTCAACACATATTGATTAATCAAATACTATGTGCCAAGCACTGTTAAGCACTGGTACTGCAGCAGTATTCAAAGTAAATATTCTTGCACTCAAAGAGCTAACATTCAAGCTGGTGAATACAGGAAGGGGTGGGGGGAGATCAAGAAACTAATGCATAATATGAGAGGTGTGATACATTTTATGAAGAAAAATAAAGCAGGGTAAGAAGGATAGAGAGTGACCAGGGCACTATTTTAGGTATGATATTCATGAAGTCCCTTACTGGTATTATGATGTATCTGAATTGTTTGCCAGTAAGACCAGCAAAGACTGCTTTTCTTCCAGGATTGAAACAAATGTTTTTCTTTGTTTGAGCACAAAGCCAAACAGTTGGCTTACGCTAGAGTCATGATATACTAAGCACACACACTGTATCTTTGGACAAGGGGACCCACTGATTTGTGAGCAAATACCAGAATGTATTCAATAGAGCAACCAGAACAAAAACCTTGAATCAAGAGTGTGCTGGAGATTCTGTAGGAACTATTAGAAGGCCAGTGTAGCTGGAGCATAATTAATGTGAGTGAGTGAGCAAGTGAGAGAGAGAGACAAAGTTGGAAAAAACTGTCAAGTGCCAGATTTTTCAGGACCCTTAAATCATTAGGAGGAAGTTTGAATGTTATTCTAAGTGTCTAAGTTTATTGGGAAGTTATTGAAGTGTTTTAAACAAGGGAGTGCTATGTTTTTATTTACATTTTCACAACTTTCTCTGGATGCAGCATGGAGAATGGCTCATAGAAGGGTGGTGTAAAAGAGGAAACAAGGGTACTAGCCATGGCAATAGTTCAGAGACTTGGTATATTTTGTTTCCTGTACCTGCAATACTGACTTAGCAGGTCCGGGTTTAAGGAGCACCTTGGTGGTGCTTTTCCTAACCACCCTATCTAGAGTACGACCTCTCAACCTTTCCCCATTATTGCATGCCACTTTGATTTTTCTCTATATAAAACAGAAGGCAAGACTTTGAGTTTTCAGCTGTTATTATTTTCTATTAACTGGACTTATTCTTAAAAAGTTACATATATCCAAACTTCCTTTAGAAATATTGCAGCTGCAAGTTACGTGGTAGCATCCATCACTGTGTACCCTGCTACAAGGAACATGGATGTTTTTTCGAAGCCACAGAAGGAATTATGGGGGACCCATCTTTTATTACCTCCACAAGCCAGGAATCTCAAAAAGTGCGTGCCCTGCCCTAAAGCAAGTTGGAGACAAATCTGGTACGGACAGCTTCTGACCAGGACCAACATGTCCTAGGGGGAATTTTTCGTTTTTTAGCTTTATTGAGTTATAATTGACAAAAATAAATTGTATATATTCAATGTATACAACGTGATGCTTTGATGTACTTACACATTGTAAAATGATTTCCACAATCAAGCTAATTAGCTATCCATATGCTTAAGATCTACTCTCTTAGTGAATTTCAAGTGCATATTACATCATTATTAACTATAGTTTCCATGCTGTACATTAGCTACAAAGAATTTATTCATCTTATAACTGCAATGTTGTACCTTTTGACCAAAATCTTGATGCCTGGTAATCACTCTATGCTCTCTATTTCTGTGCGTTGCACTTTTTTAGATTACATGTAAAAGTGAGATCATGCAATATTCACCTTTCTGCATCTGGCTTATTTTGCTTATCTTAATATCCTCAAGGTTCATTCATGGTTTACAAATAACAAGATTTTCTTCTTTTTATAGGCTGAATAACATTCCACATGCGCTCCTATTATTATTTTGTTGCTGTCAGTTTCTTTTTTTATATCTGTCAAAATTTTCTTTATATACTTAAGTGTTCTGATAATGAGTGCATATATATTAAAAATTGCCTTTACTTTCTATTGAAATGACCCTTTTTTACACTGTAATGATCTTAGTTTTCTCAAGAGACAGTTTTTTAAAATTTTTTTTCAGAATATTACAAGGGTACACACATTTTGGTTACCAAATTGCTTTTGTACAGTTTGAGTCAAAGTTATAAAGTATGCCCATCATCCAGATAGTGTGCAGACAGTTTTGACTCAAGTTTTTTTTTTTTTTGTCTGATATAATTACAGTGACTCCTGCTTTCTTTTGGTTACCGTTTGCATGGAATATCTTTTCATATTCTTTAATTTTCAGCCTATGGATATCCTTGAATCTAGAGTTTCTTATAGACAACACGCAATTGAATCAAGTTTTTGTTTTTTTTATCCATTCTGAAATCCTGTGTCTTTTCATTTGGGAGATCATTTCGGAGTCTGTTAACATTTAAAGTAATTATTGATAATAAATAATTTACTATTGCTATTTTATTAATATTTCTCTCTCACATGTATCTTTTGTCCCCTTTTTTCTTTTTTGTTGTCTTCTACTGTGTTTCTTTGGGTTTTTTGTATTGTTATGCTTGACTCTTTTCTCTTTTTCCTTTATATAACTTCTATAGTTATTTTCCTTGTGGTTACCTTGGGGCATACCTAAAATATCATATAGATAGAATAGAACAGTCTATTTTAAGCTGATAAAAACTTAATTGCCCTTGCATGCAAGAACTCTCCACTGATACCTCTCCTCTCTTCATATCATTTGCTATTTATGCCACAAGTTGTAGCTATTTATATTATGTCATCATTAAGATTATTTGTAACTGTTTGGAAATCTTTTGCGTTTTAGCTTTTATAATAGGATAACAAATAATTTACTCATCTTAGTTATAGTACTAAAATATTCTCTTTTTTCTATATATTTACATTTGGCAATGAGATTTATACTTTCTTATGCTATTGTATTATTGTTTGGTGTTCTTTCGTTTCTGTATAGAGAACTCCCTTCAGCATTTCTTGTAAGGCAGGTCTAGTGATCATAAATTTTCTCAGCTTTTGTTTTTCAGAGAAATGTTTTATCTTCCATTCTTTTGAAGGACAGGATTGGTGGGTGTAGTTTTTATGGTTGGCATTTTTTTTTTTCAGTATCTTGACTACATCACCCCACTCTCTTCTGGCCTAAAAGATTTCTGCTAAAAAATCTGTTAGTATACTTAAGGAAGTTTTCTCACAAGTATCAAGCCATTTTTCCCTTATTGTTTTCAAAATTCTCTTTGTCTTTAACTTTTGATAATTTGATTATAATATGTCTTGGCATGTGTATCTTTGGATTCATTCTATCTGGTGCTTTTTGGGCTTCTTGGATCTGGATTTCTATTCCCTTTCCCAGGTTTAGGTAGTTTTATGCCATTATTTCTTTGAATATATTTTCTGTCTCTTTTTCCTCTTCTGATATCCATTTGTGTGTGTGTATGTGTGTGTGTATATACATATACATATACATATATATGTATATATATATATATATATATATATATAGCTTTGCTTGATAGTGTCCCTTGATCTGTTAATTGTTACATACTCCTTTTCATTTTTTTGTTTCTTTTCTTCAGATTGGATGATTCCAGTGACCTCATTTCAAGATGGTTAATCCTTTCTTCTGCTTAATCTAGTCTACTGTTAAACCACTCAGTTTATTTATTTAGTTTAGTTTAGTTACTGTATTCTTCAGCCCCATGATTTATGTTTTGTACTTTTTTTGTTATTTTCCGTCTCTTTGTTGAAATTCTCTGTTCATGCATTGATCTCCTGTCCTCAGTGAGCATCTTTACACTGTTGTTTAGAATTCCATGTCATGTAAATCACATATTTCAGGTCATTAAAAACATTTTCTTGTTTCTTCATTTTTTGCCTCTGTTTTGGTTTCTGTGCATTACATAAGACAACCACTTCTCTGAGTATTGTCATACTGGACTCATACATGAGATTGTCCTTATCAGTCAATCCAGCCAGAGATTCTAGGTGTCTCTTTACTCTTTTTGCTTGTCCAACACACTGTCTTTGTTCTTAGTGACCCCCAGAAGATTAGGGTATGCCAAGTTGTTTTAGTACCCTGAGACATGCAAGATAGAAGTTTGTTTCTCTGGATGCAGCTGGAAAAATTAGGATATTATCCGTGTGTTCCAATTCCTTTTATCCTCAGATAGAAACTGAGAGCCAAAAGTTATTTTCCAATAGGATTGCATTCAGCCAAGGAGAGCATCTGTGGTGGATGCCTGCACTCTTATTCAGACTGCAAACCCTGAGCATGGGAAGACAGCCACAGGAAGTGCACACGTTTAAAACTCATCTTAATTGTTCTCTGTATTTTCGAGTCATTAAAGAATGCAGATCCCTGTTAACTTCCAGAGCTAGATGATTTAGGACCCAGTCCCTCAGAAGACATCTGTAAAATTCGAAGTACTTGATGTGTGCACAAATTTCCTCCACGAAGAATCTTTAGATATGGGTTTATCTGGGCTTATTGCTGGAGCAAGCAATGGAAGAAGGCATGATGAGTATCCATTTTCCTTTCAGGAAAGCCAAGTTCTCAAATCTTCTCTCCAGGTAGAATCTGCAAACCAGTGAATGAGGGAAATGGCTGAGGTAGTGCCCATCTTCTTCCTCAGACTCAAGGAAGTTTATTATTTATGCGCCCCATTGATTACAAGACACAGACAAGTTAAAAGCCAGACCCTCAGATAGCAGCTGGAAAAATGTGCAAATAAACTCCCTCTAGGAAGAAACTCAAACTTGGACTAATCCCAAGGGTTATGGGCAACGGAAGTTCTCACATTCCCATTCACAGCCACTTTTTTGTTTTGTGTGTTTCAAAGGAACTTGTCTATGCCTATTTTCTGCCACTCTTTCGGCTAGATTATTTAGTAGCCAGATCTTCAGGTAGGAGCTGCAAATGTTGGGGCATTTAATGCATGTTCAAATTTCTTCCAGGAAGAATCTTCAGACCTCAATTTATTGCTTGAGAAAGCTGAGGAAGAATGGAGAATGCCTACACTCCTGTTCTGGCTCAAAGTGGTATATTTATTATTTGCTCTGTAATCTCCAGAGACAGACTAGTTAGAAGCCAAAAACTCAGGCAGAAGTTGAAAAAACGTGCATGCAAACTCCTGTCAGGGAGAAATTGGAAGCTGGCCTGATCTCAGGAGCTACAGTTACTAGGAGTGCTTGCATGCTTGGTCAAGCACTGCTCCAGGAAATCTCTTTGTTCTCCTTGCTCCAGGAAAACTCTCAAGTACTGAACCTCTCTTGTTGCCTGAGCTAGGTGACTTAAGAGCTAAACCTGTAGGCAGGAACCTCTAAAGTTGGAGGGGTGCTATATATGTGGCACAAATCTTCGCTTCTCAGGAAGAAGCTGGGAGTTGGAGGTTCTTTCGTGATTGTAAGGTATTGTGTTGTGGGTGTGGTTTGTGCAAGAATGCGTCTCTCCTTTTTAGACTCATTTTGATGTGGATATATTCTCAGTTTCCCAATACTCAAGAGTTTCTCAACTAGTTATTGGTTTTCTATCAAAGGCTAATGATCCATATGTAGATGTTTATTTGGTGCGTCCATGGAAGCAGGGACAATCAGGCGCATCTTGTTCTGCCATGCTGCTGATATCACTTTCCTATAGTTTTCAATATACAAGACTTTCCACTCCTTGGTTCAGTTTATGCCTATGTGTTTTATTATTTTTGATGCTATTTTAAATGAAATTGTTTCCATAATTTCCTTTTCATATTTTTTGTTATTAGTGGATTTTCGAGTATTGATTTTGTATCTTGCAGCTTTGCTCAATTTCTTTGTTAGTTTACCAGTTTTTTTTTTTAATCTTTAGTGTTTTCTTTAGATTTTTGTATAGGTAAGGTCATGTTATCTGTGAACACAGATAATTTTACTTCTTCCATTCCAATTTGGATTCTTTTTTAAATTTTCTAATTGCTCTGGTTAGAATTCCACTACTATGGAGGGAGGTAAGATGGTTGACAAGAGACAGCCGTCATCGGTCTGTCCTAGCTGGAGGGTGGAAGGTTGGACTGAGGAGAGCTGAGAGAAGTTGCAGCTTCAGTGAAGATCACAGGTAGAGAAAATGGGGGTGTCCGGGGACCCCACCAAGAAGGGCTGTGAAGATGAGAAAAAGAAAGAAAGAGAGGACAGTAGTGGTGCAGATCAAATCCAGAGAAGCCCGGAGCCAAGTGAAAGGGAAAGGGGGGTTCCCCTCCCCCACTTGGGTGTCTTTGGTGATCAGTGGGACACAGAATCTCTCACCTTGTGGAAGAGTGCCATGAGGGACCAGAGAGCTGGCTCTCTTATGCCTGGGTGCTTCCTCCTCTGCATCTCCCTGACTCCTGGCACCACAGAAAACAATTTTGTCTGCAGCTGGCTTGCAGCCATGGTCCCTCTTCCCATAGCAACCACTAGATTGCTTGGCACTCATAAACCTGTTTTTCTCCATGCTGGTGTCTGGTAGGATTGCTTGGTGGCAGCTGGGACAGGCGGGCTAGACCAGTGCACCCCAGATACAAGAAGAGTGTAGGAAGACAATGGCCCATCCCCCCCAGCAACTGTAATAATGCTCTGTGCTGAGAAGCTTGTTTCTCTGCAAGGGGGATATTTCCCTGGCTGCGCCCACCTCTGAGAACAGAGATGCATGACAGTGGGTCAGACACATGGACTGTGGGGTAGTTTGAGAGCTGGTTTCAGGCAGCAAGGGAATGCATGCACTCAGACTGATCTGAAGGGAGAGGAATGTAGAGTCCCAGGAAGCAAATAGGGAAGGCTCTTCCCCAGCCCCACAGAGAAACCAGGCATGGATGGAAAGAGCCTGGCCTGGGGCCTGTACAATCACACAGATAGGCCCCCTCCCCCAGGGACAGCCCTGCTGGCTTGAAGAGATTGCTCTGAACTCCATATTGGCTGCTCTTCCTAGAAGCCAGATAAGCAACCTCTGAGCCCCACTGAGCCTTAGCAAAGCCCCTCAGGCTCTCATGTTCCAGCCATGATCTGTCTTGTTCCTTCTCCCATCTCAGGAGAAGTGGGGACCAAGCAACCTCTTGGGAGCTACAGGGTCCCTACTAAAGCTTGGGGCATTTGTGTGCACCACTTGGGAGACCAAAGCCTACTACAGGCACAAAATATTACCTCAGTCCGGGCACAGTGGCTCACACCGGTAATCCTAGCATTCTGGGAGGCCAAGGCAGGTGGATCGCTCAAGGTCAGGAGTTTGAGACCAGCCTGAGCAAAAGCGAGACCTGGTCTCTACTAAAAATAGAAAGAAATTATCTAGACAACTAAATATATATATATATATATATATACACACACACACACACACACACACACATATATAGAAAAAATTAGCAGGGCTTGGTGGCGCACACCTGTAGTCCCAGCTACTCAGGAGGCTGAGGCAGTAGGATCGCTTGAGCCCAAGAGTTTGAGGTTGCTGTGAGCTAGGCTGATGCCACAGCACTCTAGCCCCGTCAACAGAGTGAGACTCTGTCTCAAAAAAAAAAAAAAAAATACCTCAGTAGCTGTTTCCTCCATGCAAATTACAGTGAAGGACAGGGTAACAACACATAATTAAACATAGTTCTTTCCAACACAAACAATTAAGGAGTGGCACATTCATACCCACAAGTACAAACCACCAGCTTAGAGATTAAGCTGGGGGACAAAACCCACTACACTCTGTTGGGAAGAGGTGAAGACAACAGGTCAGAGGTAATCCAAGAGGTTCATCAAACCTGCTAAAACACGCCAAAGGCAACTCAGGACCAGCACTTTTCTCTCTGGCATGGTCAGGGATCAATCTTTGGGAACTCAGAGACAGGGCCATAAGCCAACTGTAGCACTCCCAGTTCTCAATTAAGAGACCGGATGAGAAAAAATCAGTGAAAGAACTCTGGAACCATAAAAAAGCAGATGAATGAATAATTCTCTAAAGAAATCA
Organism: Indri indri; assembly: GCA_004363605.1. Taxonomy (NCBI): domain Eukaryota; kingdom Metazoa; phylum Chordata; class Mammalia; order Primates; family Indriidae; genus Indri; species Indri indri. The sequence continues at coordinate 62,596 of RJWJ010004695.1, read as the reverse complement.
AAGTATTAAAGAAAATGAAACAGAAAATCTGGAAATGGAAAATTCAGTGGAAAGCCTTAAGAATAGGCTAGATCAGGCAGAAAAAAGAATCTCAGAACTTGAAGATAACACCTATCAGATAAAAGAGTTGAAGAGAAAGAAAAGAGAAGTAACAGGAATGAACAAAGCCAACACAAAATGTGGGATTATGTAAAGAGAGCAAACATGAGAATTGTAGGCATGCCTGAGGGCAAAGAAGGGTTGGATAATTCATTTGATGGAATAATTGAAGAAAATTTCCCTGGCCTTGCTAGAAATCTATATATCCAGGCAAAAGAAGCACACAGGACTTCTGGGAGATTCATCACAAAGAGGCAATCACAACACATCGTCATTAGGCTGGCCAACATAAACATGAAAGAGGCACTCCTATGAGCAACAAGATGAAAACAGCAGGTAACTTACAAAGGAAAACCTATCAGATTAAGTGCAGACTTCTCAACTGAGACCTTATAAGCCCAAAGGGAATAGGGACCTACCCTCAGTCTTCTGAAACAGAATAATGACCAGCCTATAATTTTGTATCCTGCAAAACTATGTTTCTTATCTGTGGGAGAAATAAAGATTTTCTCAGACAAGCAATTGCTGAGGGAATATGCAAAGACCAGACTTGCTTTGCAGGAAGTATTCAGAACTGCATTATACTCCAATCAGCACAATAGACACCCCACCAATATAAAATCATTGAAAAGCTAAAGGTCAAAGGCCATATGCCACAATTGTTCAAGAGGTAATACAAAGCAACAAGGGTCTACCCAACAGGATGAACAGAAATCCACCCAATGTATCAATTCTTTCAATAAATGTGAATGGCTTGAACTTGCCACTCAAGTGATATAGGCTGGCTGAATGGATAGAAAAATACAAGACAAGTATCTGTTGCCTCCACAAACACATCTAACACACAAGTACTCATTTAGACTCAAGATGAAATGATGGAAAGCAATATTCAATGCATATGCAAACCAATAGAAAGCTGGTATAGCAGTTTTCATATCAGATAACATAGACTTCAAATTTATAAATGTGAATAAAGACAAATATGGTCACTACATAATGGCTAAGAGAATAATTCAACGAGAAGACTTAATCCTAAATACTTATGCACCTAACACAGGAGTCCTCAGATTCATGAAGCAAACCCTAGCAGATCTAAACAAATGATAAACAGCAGTGACAAAATAGCTGCGGACTTCAACAGCCCACTAATAAAACTAGACAGATTCTCCAAACAGAATATAAGCAAAGAAACAATGGACTTAAACAGAACTCTAAAACAAATGAGCCTAACAGACATTTACAGAACTTTCTACCCAAAAACTATGGAATATTCATCCTTAGCATGAGCTCATGGAACATTCTCTAAGATTGACCACACCCTAGGCTCCAAAACATGTCTCAACAAATTTTAAAAAAACAGAAATTATACCATTCATCTTCTCAGACCATAGTGGAATAACATTAGAAATAAATTCTAAAAGAAACACTCATCTCCAAAGACATAGAGACTAAACAACTCATTGCTGAATGATAGTTGGATCAGGGAGGAGATAAAGATGAAAATCAAAAGATATTTTGAACTAAATGATAATGGGGGAAAATGGTTATCAAAATCTATGTGATACAGCATCCTTTTGTAATAAGAACAAATTTGGAGGCATCACCTTACCAGATTCCAACCTACATGAAAAGGGTATAGTAACCAAAATAGCATGGTACTAGGGAAAAAAAAAAAGCAGAAAATAGACATATGGATTAGAACAGACAACCTAGATATGAAACCGTCCTAATATTGCCATCTGATCTTTGACAAAGTAGACAAGAACATACACTGGGGGAAAGAATTGCTATTCAATAAACAGTGCTGGGAAAATTGGATAGCCACATGTAGAACACTGAAACAGGATCTGCACCTCTCACTACTGAAAAAAATCAATTTATTATGAAGAACAGACTTACACCTAAGGCATGAAACTATAAGAGTTATAGAAGAAAATGTTGGAAAAACTCATATAGATACCAGCCTGTACAAAAAAAAATTTATGAAGAAGATGCCAAAAGCAATCAAAGCAACAACAATAACAGGTAAATGAGACCTGCTCAAATTAAAAACTTCTGCACAGCCAAATACACAAGCAACTGAGTGAATAGACAACCTCCAGAATGGAGAATATATTTGTATGCTATACATCCAATAAAGGGCTGATAAACAGAATCTACAAATAACTGAAGTAAATCTGCAAGAACAAATCAAACAACCCCAGTAAAAAGTGGGCAAAAGGCATGAACGGAAAATTTTCAAATGAAGATAAACTAATGGCCAACAAACATATGAAAAAATGTTCAATGTCTCTAATCATCAGGGAAATGCAAATCAAAATGACAATGATGTACCACCTAACTCCAGTGAGAATGGCTCTTATCAAAAAGTCCCAAAGCAATAGATGCTGGTGTGGATGCACAGAGAAAGGAATACTTATACACTGTTGGTGGGATGGCAAACGAGGACAACCTCTGTGAAAAGTAGTATGGAGATACCTAAAAGAACTAAAAGCAGACCTACCATTTGATCCAGCAATCCCACTACTAGGTATTTGACAAAGGAAAACAAAGACATTTTATAAAAAGGACACTTGCTCTCAAATATCTGTAGTGGCACAATTCACAATTGCAAAGATGTAGAATCAACCCAAGTGCCCATTGATACATGAGTGGACTAATAAAATGTGGTATATGTGTACCATGGACTACTACTCAGCCATAAAAAATGGTGATTTAGTATCTTATGTAACAACCTGGATGGAACTGGAGACCATTCTTCTAAGTGAAGTATCACAAGAGTGGAAAAACAAACACTGTATGTACTGAATACTAAATTAGAACTAATCCATTAACACTTACATGCACATATGGAAGTATAACTCAATGGAAATCAAATAGGTGGGAAGGTAGAGGAGGGGATGGGTAAATTCACACCTAATGGGCACAATGCACACTGTCTAGGTGAAGGGCACACTTATAATTTTGACTCGATCTGTACAAAAGCAAATGCTGTACCCTCATAATATTCTGAAAAAGAAAGAAAGTTACAAGGATGCAAAGCCTTAAAAAAAGAATTGCAGTACTATGTTTAAAAGAAGTGGTAAAGGTGGACATCCTACTATTTTCCATAATTTTGGGAGAAAAGCATTTAATTTTTCAACATTGAGTATTGTGTTAGTTATTGTCATTGAATAAGATGTTAAGTTTTTCATATGTTGCCTTTATTATGTTCGGAAATTTTTCTCATCTCCCTAGCTTATTTAGAGTGTCTGTGTGTATGTGTGTATCTATATCCATATCTATATAATAAAAGGACACTGAAATTTTTCAAATGGGTTTTCTGCAATAATTGAGATGTTTATGTAGCTTCTTTTCTTCCTTCTGTAAATGTGATGTATTGCATTGGTTTTGATAAATTTAACCATCTTTGCATTCTGAGAATAAATCCCACTTGATCTTAGTGTATAATACTTTAAATAAGCTGCTGAATGTAGTTGGTTGGTATTTATCGAGGGTTTTTACATCAATATTAATAAGAGATATCAATCTGTAGTTTTCTTGTAGTGCTTTTGTTTGGCTTTCATAACATGCTAACACTAATACTGGCCTCAGACTAAGAAGTATTTCCTCATTTTTTCTTTCTTTTCTTTCTTTTTTTTTTTTTTTTTTTTTTTTTTTTTTTTTTTTTTTTTTTTTTTTTTTTTTTTTTTTTTTTTTTTTTTTTTTTTTTTTTGAGGATTTTGAGCAGGATTGGTGATGGTTCTTTAAATATGGGGTAAAATTCACCAGAGAAGCCATCTGGCTAAGAATTTTCCTTTTTGGGAGATTTTAGATTACTGATTCAATGCCCTTATTTGTTGTCATTCTATCAAGATTTTTAAGTACTTTACTAAACAGTGTTGTAGGTTATTTCTTTCTAGAAATATGTCTCTTTTATGTAGGCTATCAAATTAATTGGCATACATTTGGTCATAAAACATTTTTATAATACTTTTAGTTCTGTAAAATTCATAGTAATGTCCACGATTTCATTTCTCATTTTAGTGATTAGAGTTCTCTATTTTTTTTTTCTGTCAATCTAGGAAACGTTTGTCAAAGTTATTAAACTTTTGGAAAGCCAAGTTTTGGTTTAGTTAAATTTCTGTATTGATATTAATTATCTACTTTATTACTATTGTAATCTTTATTATTATTTTCTTCTTCTAGGTTTTTATGGAGTCTTCTCTTTTTCTTCTAATTCTTTAGAGTAGAAAGTAGGTTGGTGTTCTGAGATTGTCATTTTGAAATCTTTCTTCTTATTTATTTATATATGTTTTATTTCAAAATATTAAGGGGGTATAATTGTTTTTGTTACATGGCTTGAGTCAGGGCTATAAACGTGGCCATAGCCTGAATAGTGTTCATTGTACCCATTATGTTTTCTTTTTTTGCTCCCCTTCCCCTTTTGCCACCTCACCACTGCTGGATTTCCAATTATTTTACTTCCTTCTGTGCACGTGTGTGCTCATTGATTAGCTCTAATTTATTAGGGCATACATGTGGTGTTTAAGGTTCCATTCTTGAGATACTTCACTTAGGATAATGGTCTCCAGTTCCTTCCAAATTGCTGCAAAAGGCATTAATTTATCCTTTTGATGGCTGAGTAATACTCCATGGTATACATATACCACACTTTGTTAATCCACTCTTGAATTGATGGAAAATTGGGTTGGGGCCGGGCACGGTGGCTCATGCCTGTAATCCTAGCACTCTGGGAGGCCAAGGCGGGTGGATCGTCCTGAGCTCAGGAGTTCGAGACCAGCCTGAGCAAGAGTGAGACCCCCGTCTCTACCAAAAATAGAAAGAAATTAATTGGACAGCTAAAAATATATATAGAAAAAACTAGCCGGGCATGATGGCGCGTGCCTGTAGTCCCAGCTACTCGGGAGGCTGAGACAGTAGGATTGCTTGAGCCCGGGAGTTTGAGGTTGCTGTGAGCTAGGCTGACGCCACGGCACTCGCCCCAGGCAAGAGAGTGAGACTCTGTCTCAAAAAAAAAAAAAAAAAGAAAGAAAATTGGGTTGATTCTAGTCTTTGAAATTGTGAATTGTGCTACATTACATTTGAGTGCAGGTGTCTTTTTGGTAAAATTAATTATTTTCCTTTTGGTGGATACCCAGTAGTGGGATTTCTGGATTGAATGGTAGGCCTACTGTTAGTTCTTTGAAAAATCTCCATAATGTTTTCCATAGGGGTTGTCCTAATTTTCAGCCCCGCCAACAGTGTATAAATATTTCCTTTCTGTCTGCATCCACGCCAGCATCTACTGTTTTTTAGAATTTTAAATAAAAGACATTCTAACAGAAGTAAGGTGATATCTCATTGTGCTTTTAATTTGCATTTCCCTGATGAGTAGTGATGTTGAGCATTTTTTCATATGTTTGTTGGCCATTTGTCTATCTTCTTTTGAAATCTTCCGTTCAAGTCTTTTGCCCATTTTTTAATGGGGTTGTTCTTTTCTTGCTGATTTGTTTGAGTTCTTTGTAGATTCTAAATATTAGCCCCTTATTGGATGTGTAGATTTCAAATACTTTCTCCCATTCTGGAGATTGTCTATTTGCTCTGTTGATTATTTTCTTATCTGTGCAGAAGCATTTTAATTTAACAAAGTCCCATTTGTTTATTTTTATTGTTGCTGTAATTACCTTTGGGGCCTTAGTCATGAACTCTTTGCCTAGACTGATATCTAGAAGAACTTTTCCAACCTTTTCTTCTAGAATTCTTATAGTTTCATGCCTTACATTTAAGTCTTTTATCCATTTTGAATTAATTTTTGTGAGTGGTAAGAGATGTGGTCCTGTTTCATTCTCCATATGGCTCTCAAATTTTCCCTGAACTATTTATTGAATAGGGCTTCCTTTCCCCAGTGTAGGTTGTTGTCTTCTTAGTCAAAGATCAGTTGGCTGCAGGTACATGGTTTTATATCTGGGTTCTCCATTCTGTTCAATTGGTATATGTCTCTTTTTGTTAGCAATACCATTCTGTTTTGTTTACTGTAGCCTTGTAGTATAGTTTGATGTCTGGTAATATGATGCCTCCAGATTCATTCTTTTTCCCGAGGATTGCTTTGGCTATTTGGGCTCTTTTCACGTTCCAAACAAAGTGTAGAATTATTTTTTCTAGATCTTTGAGATATAATGCTTGTATTTTGATGGAGAGTACATTCAATTTGTAAATTACTTTGGGTAGTATGGACATTTTAACAATGCTGATTCTACTCATCCATGAGCATTATATGTTTTCTCCATTTTTGTGTGTCATCTGAGATTTCTTTCCTCAGTGGTTGGTAGTTCTCCTGGTAGGGACCATTCACCTCCTCAGTTACATATATTCCTAGGTATTTTATTTTCTTCGTAGCCATTGTGAATGGTATTGAGTCTTTGATTTGACTCTCAGCTTGTCTGTTATTGGTATGTAGAAATGGTACTGATTTGTGTACATTGATTTTATGTCCTGAGACTTTGCTGCATTTATTTATCAATTCTAGGAGTCTCCTGGTGGATTCATTGAGATTTTCTAAATACAATATTTTCAGCAAAATTTGACAGTTGGAGCTCACCTTTTCTGATTTGGATACTGTTTATTTTCCTCTCTTGCCTGATTGCTCTTACTAAAACTTCCAGCACTATGTTTAATAGAAGTGGTGACAGTGGGCACCCTCATCTTGTTCTAGTTCTTAGTGGGAATGCTTTCAACTTTTCCCCATTTAGCATGACGTTGGCTGTGAGTTTGTCATGTATGGCTTTTAAATTTTTGTGATATGTTTTTTCTATGCCCAGTTTTTTGGGGTGCTTTATTATGAAAGGGGGCTGAATTTTTCCAAATGCCTTTTCTGTATCTATTGAGATTTTGAGATATTTTCTTTTCATTTCTATTTATGTGGTGAATCAAATCTATTGATTTGCATATGTTGGACCATCCTTGCATCCCTGGAATGAAGCCCACTTCATCATGGTGGATTATTTTGGAACATGCTCTTGAATTCAGTTTTCTAGTATTTTACTGAGGATTATTGTGTTTATATTCATAAAGAATACTGGTCCGCAGTTTTCTTTTGTCGTTGTGTCCTTTCCTTGCTTTGGTTCCAAGATAATACTGGCTTTGTAGAATGTGTTGGGAAGGATTCCCTCTTTCTCAATATTATGAAATAATTTCTGCAGTAAGACTACCAGTTCTTCTTTATAGGTGGTGGAATTCAGCTGTGAATCCATCTGGTCCAAGGCTTTTGTTGTTGTTGTTATTGTTGTTGGAAGACCTTTTATTACTGATTCAATCTTGGTGCTCATTATCAGTCTGTTCAGGAGTTCTATTCCTTCCTGAGTGTTGGGAGGTTGGCTGTTTCTAGGAATTTTTCCATTTTCTCTACATTTTCTAGTTTAGGTGCATAGAAATTTTTGTATTATTCATGGATGATGTTTTGTATTTCTGTGCTTTCAGTTGTAGCATCACCTTTGTCATTTCTGATTAAGCTTATTTGGGTCCTTTCTCTTCTATTCCTGGTTAATCTAGCAAGAGGTCTGTTTATCTTGTTTATATTTTCAAAGAATCGACTTTTTGTTTCACTGACCTTTAGTATTATTTTTTTCCATTTCATTTAATTCTTCTCTGACATGTGTTATTTCTTTTTTTCAGCTGGCTTTGAGTTTGGTTTCCTCTTCCTTTTCTAGTTCCTTGAGATGTAAAATTAAGTTTTTAATTTGTGATCTTTCTGCCTTTTTGATGTAGGAATTTAGGCCTATGAATTTTTCTCTTAGGAATGCTCTTGCTGAATCCCATAGATTTTGATAGCTTTTATTTCCTTGTCTTTGAGTTCAAGGAATCTTTTTATTTCCATCTTAATTTATTTATTGACACAATAATTTTTCAGCAAAAGTTTGGGTAATTTCCATGCCTTTGTGTGGAATTGAATGTCACTCTCGGAATTGATTTCTAGTTTTATTTCACTATGGTCTGAGAAGATACATGATATGATTTCTATTTTAAAAAAAATTTGTTGAGGCATTTTTTGTGGCCAAATATATGACAAATCTTGGAGAATGTTCCATGTGTTCATGAGAAGAATGATATTTAGTAGTTTTGGAATAGAATATTCTGTAAATGTCTGTTAGGTCAATTTTATTAAAGTCCCATTTAAGTCATTTCTTTGTTTATTTTATGCCTCGATGATTTGTTCAGCTCTGAAAGTGGGTTGTTGAAGTCCCTAGCAATTATGATGCTACTATTTATTTCCTTTCTTAGCTCTAGTAAAATATATTTTATGTATCTGAGATCCTCTGTGTTAGGTGCATATATATTTAGGACTGTTATGTCTTCATGGTGAATTGCTCCCTTTACCATTATATTATGGCCATCTTTTGTCTTTCTTTACCATTTTTTATTTAAAGCCAATTTTGTCTGATTTGAGAATGGCTACACCTGCTATCTTTTGGTTTCTATTTGTATGGAATATTTCTTTCCATTCTTTGACATTGAGTCAATCTGCGTCCTTGTGGTTTAGATCTGTCTTACTTTGTTTGTGTTTTTTCATCCATTCAGCCAGCCTGTGTCTGTTAAGTGGCACACTGAAAATGTTGATGTTAAGAGATAGAATTGATATGTGGATTGCTGCCCTGTTCACAATGTTGGTAGCACCTTATTTCTTTGTTTTCCCCATTGTACTATTGTTTTTTTAAGATTTGTGAGCTTTAGTTTTTTGGGGTGATTTTACACTTGCAGTTATCTATTGTTCTCATTTGTGTATATTTCACTTTTGAGTATTTCCTGCAGGGCAGGTCTTGTCATGGCAAATTCCCTCAGTGCTTGCTTGTCTGGAAAAGGGTTAATTGTTCCATCAATTGTAAAATGTAGCTTTGCAGAATACAAAAATTTAGACTGGCTTTTGTTCTGTTTAAGGAGATTAAAGATGGAGCCCCACTCCCTTCTGGCTTGCAAGATTTCCACTGAGAAATCTGCTGTTAGCCTCTTGGGTTTTCCTTTGTAGGTCAGTCATTGCTTTCATCTTGCTGCTTGCAGAATTTTCTCCTTCATTTTGATTTTGGTCAGTTTGATTACTATGTGTCTTGGAGGTACCCTGTTTTCCTTGAATCTTCCTGGTGTCAGATGAACATCTCATGTCTGTATGTCTGGATCTCTGGCAATACCAGGGACGTTTTCCTCAATAATTCCCTTGAACAGATTTTCCATGCTTTCAAGTCTTTCTTCTTTTCCCTCAGGAATACCTATAATTCGTATGTTAATTTGCTTCTCATACTCCCATATCTCTCTATGTGATGCTCCACCTTTTTTATTCTCTTCTCTGCCTCTTAAAATGTCTGGGTTAATATAAGAGTCTTGTCTTCAAGCTCTGAGATTTTTTCTTCTCCTTGATTTAGTCTGTTGCTGAAGCTTTCTTCTGTGTTTTAAAATTTCCTAAATGACTCTTTCATTTCTTTAAGTTCTATTATATCCTTTCTTATGTTTTCTAGCTCTTTTGTGACTTTTTCATTAATATCCTGAAATATTTTCTGGCTTCTTTTTGTTGGTTTTCAACTTTCTCTTCAGTTCCATTCATCTCATTTGCCATCCATATTCTGAATTCCATTTCTGTCATTTTGGCAATCTCTTTGTGGTTGGAGTTCACTATTGTAGCTCCATTGTGATCCCTTGGGGTGTCAAATGGTTTTGTTTTTTGTGTTGACAGGTTTCTTTTGCTGGTTTCTTTTCTTCTGAACTTCTTTTCTCAACTCAAGTATCATATGTTTGCAGGGCACCTGTTTGCTGGGAACTCTCCTGCTTATTTAGAAAAAGGGGAGATCCCTAGATGGTGCTTTTATTCCTTCTCTGGAATGTTGATGTTGCAGGGAAGGGGTATGTGCACTACAAGCCTGTAATACAGCTGTTATGATTTGTTCTGTTAACCTGTGATTGCCACTGTCCAAGCCTGTGCTGGGTGATCTTTGTTTCACGTGTTGGATTGTTCACCAGATAGTACTAGGAAGTTCGAGTTGGCAGCTGGGCAAGACCCTCTCCACGGAGGCTGGCATTGTGGGGATTGTTCTGCCCAGGGTCTCCCTGCAGAAGTGACAGTGTCAGCAGGGTGAAATTATCTAGGCAATGGCCATGGGTTCTCATCCTGTGGGCATTTTCCCAAACCAGTTCCCAGTGTACTCTCAATCAAGGCTGGGAGGTCCTTGGTGGTCAATGGACCTTGGAGCATTTCTGCTGGCCCTTTGGCAGTGGTGGGGTCTTGGGTCCAGGTGCAGTTCTGGAATCTCAGGGGCAGTGTCCCAGGCCTGTTGGGAGCTCTAGAGCCACAGAGGCAGAGCCTGAGGCTCTGTCATGAGAGCTTCAGAGGAGGGACTGGGGAGGAGCCAGAGGCATGGTTTCTAAGCAGGGGCTTGGAACTGGAAGAAGGGCCAAGCAGGTGGAGGGCTGATCTTACCTGGAGGGCAGAGTCAGGGCTGAGCAGATAGCAGGCTGTTCAGACCTGAATGGCAGACAGAGTCAGGGCCCAAAATGTGACAGTGTGTTCCTCAGGCTCAGGGACCTCATGGATGTCAAGTCACATGAGCAGAAATCAGTTCCTGCAGCCTAAAAACCACAGAGTTCTCTCCGCCCCACCCCAGGACCCACAGAAACAGTTACCCAAAGCTTCCCAGGTCGGAGCTTGCACTGACCCAGTTAACTCCCATGCTCAGATTCCATTGTGCCATAAGGGAGGGATTCTTGGCTTCTAGTCACAGGCTATGGCTCAGAGGAGTCTCCACTTAGTCCACTCCCTCCACAGCCTGGTGGGGGCAATGTAAAAGCCACCACCAAAAAGCAAAGTCCTGTGCCGACCTGGCACTATGCACCTGAAAGCACAGGATAGCTTCAGCTGCAGAAACCTGGGGTCAGCTGCCACCTGATCCCCACTGCACCTGTTGTCCAGTGCAGTGACTCCACACAGACTCCAGGCAGGTCCCTGGTCTATCCAGGCAGAGGCTTGTGTTGGTAGAGGGAGCCTTCTCACAACTTGGCCACAGTGCCTGTGAGGTGAGCACAATGCCCAAGAACTCTATGTGTATTGGGACCTCCAGCTTAATCTCTGAAATAGGGGGTGGTTCTTGTGAGTCAGAATTGGCCACGCTTTATTTGATTTAGTCAGTAGATGCTGTAATGAGCCGTACAGTTGTTCTTTCTGTCAGTAGTTGGTGCTTGCAGGAATGAGTCAATCACATTGATGTTCTTTTGTGCCTGTAATAGGCTCTAGCCCCTCAGGGGAAGCACTTGAATGGCCCAGGCAGTGGGAGGGGCCCTATATCTCCCAAGGGATTGATCGATCTCCACCATAGCAGAGGTGGGAGGAGGAGTGAGATGGGCAGGGTTAGGTCAGGCAAGCCCACCTTCAGGATCTGTAAATGTAGGTCCTAGAACTATCTCAGCAGGGATTGAAGGTTGGCTCCCAGACCACTGGGCGAAGCTGCTGGAGAGGGGCTAGAAGCAGCCTCACCGAAGTGGAAAGTCTGTTCATGGGAAAGGAGCCATCTGCAATTCACCAACTGGCCATCAAAAGTGAGCTCCACCCCTCTCACTCTGCCCTGCCCCAGAATCTCCCTCCAGTGTCTGGTTACAAATGAGCACCAGCACGCACCAAACAATGTCACTACAAGCTGGGAACTTCTTCGCCCAAGGGCCTGCCCCAATCCCAAAGTGCAGCTTTTCTGTGAGGGGATGGGTGCTCCACCAGAATACCTTGGCTCAGACCCACATTGCACTTTGCCATCAGTTCCACCCACATGGGCTCCCTCACCTCCTGAGTCTGGCTCCCAAATATCTTCTTTGTGCCCTAGCAACCCAGTTGAGTCCTGGGGGTATAGGATCTGGCCCAGGTATCTGTCCCACTGGCAGGAATCTCTGGGGAATGCCAGTGGGAGGGGACCTCCCAGAATGAGCACCCCTGGGTTCACTGCAGGTCCTCAAGGGGAAATGTTTGGGCTCCACTCTCTGTGGAAACCTCGGACTGGAGGGCACACGAGCCACCCTTTAAAGTCTTGGTTCAAATGGTACTCTTGGCTGCAGTGGGTGGGGGAGGGGCAGGGAGGAAAAGAGTCTGAATGGAAGGGAGCTGGCACTCTCGCTCCTCTGGCCCCTCTCCCTGGAAGGAAGCCCACATGGAATGTCAAAGCTCTGGGATCACACAAGTTCTCCAGGGACCCCTGCAATTTGGGCAGTCATTGGGAACTGCCTGTGTGGGAATACATTATATGAAAACTGAAGGCTGGAAGCTCCCTGGAGTGGTTGGAGAAGCAGTATGGTGACCACTTCCTCTGCTGTGGGCCGTGGTCATGCGTGGGGATCCAGAAGAGGCTGAAAGCCTGATGCTTTATTTTCAAGTAGGTCCCAGTTCAGTGGTTGCAGCCGCACTTGGGCTCATGATGGCAGACAAGCTTCCAAGCAACTTGGCAGCCCAGTGATTAGGGGAGGTGTGTTGGAAGGAGAAACAAAACCCCCACCTACCCCTTCACTGGGGTCCGAGCTTCTCCAGGGTCGTTCTTTGCTTATATCTTTTTTTTTTTCTTCCTGTTTTGCTTCACAGTTTCTCTCTGTGAATTCTCCAGCATGCTCTGGCACCTTTCCCTCCAAACTACACCTGAGCTGTGCCCATTCCCCCTCTCCTTTATCCAAAACCCTTCCTTCCCTCCTGGACAATCTGGCACCAGATGTCTCTAATCAGCCATGCCCCCCCCTTTCTTATTTTTTAATGTAAGCATTTATAGATACAAATTTCTAATTTAGCACTACTTTTGCTATGCCCTATTGATTTTGATATGTGGTGTTTATGGTTTAATTTTTTCTGAAGGCAACTTCCAATTTTTTTTGTGATTTCTTCTTTGATGCATTGCTTGTTTATGAGTTGGCTTCTGATTTCTAAATATTTGTGTATTTTCCATTTTTCTCCTCTTATTGATATCTTATTTTATTCTATTGTTATTTTAAAAGGTACTCTGTACAATTCAATCTTTTTAAAACTTACTGAGATTCATTTTGTGATGTAACATATAGTCTTTCCTGGAGAATGTTCAATGTGCACTTGAGAAAAATGTGTATGCCGTTGCTTTCGGATGAAGTATTTTCTATTTGTTTGTTAGTTTTAATTTGTATATAGTGCTGTTCATACCTTCTGTTTCCTTATTGAACTTCTGTCTGGTTTTTTCCATCCATTATTGAAAGTGGCAAATTTAAGTCTACTACTATTAACATAGGTCTGTATATTTCTACATTCAATTATGATGTTTGGAACACATATATTTATAAAGGCTATGACTTCTCAATATACATTTTAACCATATATTACCACCATTAAATGAGAAAAATAAAATTTAGAAAAATTAAAAATCCTTCAATTATGTTCAAAATTGAATTTCTGAGATGTCCCCCTATAGCTAGTTTTCCCATGGTTTTATCTTCTTAATTAATGGCTACTCTTTGCTTCCATTTTCTGAAGTCCCAAACCTTGATGTCATCCCTGATTCCTCTTTTTATCTGCCAATATCCTTCCTATTCAGCAACAAATCTTCTAGAATGGCCTTTAAAATATTTCCATAATTTATACAATTCTCATAGCCTCCACTACTGCTTCTCTATTCTAAGCCACTATTATTTCTTGATTGAATTATTAACATGAAATTCCCAATTTGTTTCATTACTTCAGCACTTACCACCCTTCACAGTATTTTTAGTAGTGCAGCCACAGGGATCCTGTTAAAACCCCAGACCATGTTATAGTCCAGTTCAACACATTCCAATAGCTTTCCATCTCATTTAGAATATATTTCCAGGTTTTTTTTCATACAATGTGTCTCTCATTACTTCTCATGATTCTTCTCCTACTCTCTCCCCAACTCACTCAGTACTGCAGAAACACTGGCTTCTCTGTTATTTTCCCAGTATACAAGACTAGCTCCAGTCTCAGATATTTGCATGTTCTTTTTTGCTAGCCAAAATGCTCTTCCCTCAGATATCCTAATTGCTTTCTCCTTTACCTCTCAGCCTTTTCTTGAATAACATCTTCTCAATGAGGCCTTCCCTGTTCACCCTATTTCACATTGATACTGATTACCTTAGAATTTTATTTTCTTTTATCTTTCTTATTTTTTCCTGTGTGGATTATAACTATTTCATATTTTATATTTTTTTCTTATTTGTTCATTGTTAGTCATCCTATCACTAAAATGTAAGCTCTATAAGATTTGAAGAAGTTTTTTTCTGTTTTGTTCATCGCTATACTTGTAGGATTTTTATAGTGCCTGGCTTATAGGAATTTCTTAAAATACTTACAAAGGATTAATTAATTATATAATGAATTAATTAAATAAGTATTAGTTATGTATTAATTAATTACACGATTAGTTAAAAAGTAATGTCACAGGTAATACATGAATATTCTGGCAAAAAATTCAAATACTAGAGGAATATGTAGTGTAAACCATTAATATCCCCTTTCACCCTCACACTTATTTTTACTCTTTTTTTTCAGGAAAAAATATTGTTGCCAGTTTGGTGGACATAATTTAAAACATTTTACATGAATGTACAGACATATGTCCTCATGATACATTATTGTATATACCTTTTTTACATACCTGGAATTAGAGTACACATATTTCTCTGGAATTTGCTTTTTTCTCTTAACAGTGTATCTTGAAAATCTTTCCAGGTAAGTACGCTAATTGGTACAGGGAATTTGATTGCAAACAATATAAAACTGACTCTAGCATACTTAAATAGAAAAGGATACTTGGAAAATATTGGGGAGTTCACAGAATTGATGCAAAGGCTAGAACTAAACTTGAGAAAATGAACAGGAACTAAACAAAAGTGAGTGGCTGGCCACATAGCCAAAGTCATGACGCAGAAGTAGCCTGGCTAAATCACTGATGACACTGTGACTGGGTATTGTATATCTCTGCCTTAGGGTGGATTCAAAACTGTGTCTGCTTATTTCTCTTGCAGGTTATGTTCTTCTAGAAGTGGACTCTGAGATGAAGATTAAAAAGCAGGAAATTGATTAGGAAGTACTCTTGGGATCAATACACATGGAAGGAAAGGGATGGAAACAGGATTGGGCAAAGAGAAGCTGGTCTGATATACAGTTTCAGGGAAGTCCTCAGTTGACCACACTGGGATCTCTGAAGCTCGTATGGCTTAGTAGAGTTATCCAGAGTTAACATGAAGGCAAGGGAATTAGGCCTTTATACTTCTACATTGTTAAGTTATTATATGTGGTCTGTTCTGAAAGTAGCATGTGACCTTAACAAAGCATATTTCTTTAGTCAAGACACTTCACAAGCTGGCTGGCAGCTGAGGGCTGCATGCCAGCATCACTTCCATAAGGAGAAGGAAATAATCCCTCATTCCTGTTGGGGGATCTGGGTGGCATATCACAGAATCCACCACAGTGTGTCACTTGCTTATGATTCAAATTCCAGGTAAGAACATCTAATTGGATATGTTTAGGTACATTCCTGTAGCATATTTGTCCAGATTAAAGGAAATCAATTATATACAACCTTTTGGATTTCTGTAGAGGAATATAGGGCCCTGCCTCCCACATGAGCTTGCACAGTTGAAAAATCTCTCAAACATAGAAAGAGGATTCAGGCTTTGAAAAATCAATTGCTCTGGTATCCCGGCTGACAAATATCCACTACACAATAAGTCTTCACTTACCATTGTTGATACGTTCTTGGAAACTGAAACTTTAAACAACCTGTAACAAAACAATTTATTTTCTAAGCAACATTGAACAATACTGCATTATTCAATGACCTTCTGTATGTCTTTTCACTTGAAGTTGTAGTTTCCAAGGATCCGTTGATGATGTTAAGTGAGAACTTACAGTATATGTCACTAATTTTTAGCATACTGATCTCTAGGAGTCATGACATCTATTTGACCATTCCCCTACTATTGGATATATGTTTCTTTAGTTTTTCTACTTCACATAACATTAGAAAAATATATTTGTATGCAAAGTATCTACATTTTTATGTTTATTTAGGATAGGTTCCCAGAAGTAGAATTGCTTTTTCTCATAGAAGCATATTAACATTTGAATAGATATTGTCAAATTACATATCAAAAAGACCATATCGGTTTATATTCCCATTAATAGCAAATGAGTCCTCTTTATTCTATGCCCTAGCCAACACTAGATAGAGGCATCTTTTTAAATTTTCTTAATCTTAGGGGCAAAACATAGTATCTTTTTGTTTGAATTTGCATATATCTTGCAGTAACCACATTGAGCATATTTTTGTGCATTACTGATTATTCTGTGAATTGCCTGCTCAAATAATTTGACCATTTTTCTATTGGATTATTTGTCATTTTCTTAATGATTGAAATACTTTGTATATTTTATCATTATTGTGTATGCTTCTAATATTTTCTCCTTTGTGCTACTTATCTTTTAATTTGTTTTATGTTCTCTTTCATATAGAAAATTTTATCATACCTGTTGATATATTATTTTTTTGATTCTACCTTTTGGTTTTTGCTTAGAAAGGAAATCACTACTTACAAATTATATATACTCAGCAATATACTCTTTACATCCTTTATATTTTCTTTCTTCTAATAGTTGGATAGATATTTTTCAAAGGCATTTCATATTGAACATTTTTGAGTGCAGGGTATTGTTAGAATCTCATTTTTTAAAAATAAATTTATTTATTTTTAATTGACAAAATAATTAAATTTTATTTGGAAGAGAAAATGTACTCCTAGGTTACAATGTGATGTTTTGATCTAGTATACATTGTAGAAAGATTAGCACTTCTTGTATTATCCTGGATAGAGCCGGAGCCCATGTTACTAAGTGAAGTATCACAAGAATGGAAAAACAAGGACTGCATGTACTCACCATCAAATTGGTATTAATTGATCAACACTTAAGTGCACATTTGGTAGAAATGTTCATCAGGTGTCGGGTAGGTAGCCGGGAGGAAGGGATGGGTATATTCACACTTAATAGGTACAGTGCACACTGTCTGGGGGATGGACATGCTTGTTGCTCTGACTATGGTGAGGCAAAGGCAATATATGTAACCTAAACATTTGTACCCCCATAATGTTCTGAAATAAAAAAATATATAAAAATGTTCTGAAATAATATATATATATACAAATATAAAAAAAGAAAAAAGATAATTAACATACTCATCACCTCACCAACTTATTTTCTGTGTGTGTGGTGAGTGTTGAAAATCTATCCTTTTAGTCATTCTGAAATATAGGATTTTTTTTAGGAATTTTGCTATTTTTCCAACATTATAGAATTGTACATTCTTTCCACTGTAGGCAACTACAGCATGCCACCCCAAAATATATCAATTTGACATTAGGATTATTTTAAGCTGAAGGTAATTTTTTAAAAAGCAGATACAAGAAAAATGCTCTGCCTTTCCCTTATTTGCCTAAAAGCAGGACATTAAATTACAAAAGTGTCTCCCGCCCCCTCTACTAGGAATGATAAAGGTTGATCACTAAAAACAACTTTAGACCCTTAGCAGCCTAGAGAAGTCACCAGAAAAATCTTTATAATAAGCTTTACTAACTAGCCTTATTCTACCATTTATTTGCCTTTCCACAATTTGCCGCCCCTGGAGACTCAAGATCCTTTTCCTTCCTTTGTCTCATCACTTTTTAAAAAATGTATTGTTCTTTGCTGAAGATGCTATGTAAGCTGGATTTCTAAGCCAACTGTTTGAGATTTACTCATTCTCTGGGCATATCCTATGTATATATGAAATATACATGCTAATGAACTGTTTTTCTCTTGTTAATCTGTCTTTTGCCAAAGGGGCTCCGGCCAATGAACGTAAGATGGAAAGAAAGAAAAATTGTTTTCCCTCCCGTATACCACATTGATAATAAATGCCTCTTTAATTATATATTGTAATAGTACATTTTCCGTTCTAGATAAAATTCATTTCATTTTTAAATTTTTTCTAGTTATATCAACATATTATTTTAGGAGCCAAATGTTTCCATTAGGTTTATTGCAAAAACAAACATTTCTGTCTCTCCTCAATTTTCCCATCCCCTGAGGCATTTACATTTGTTTCTACTAGCTCTTCATTTTGATATTTATCTCCATGTACCTAAATAACATTCTTTCATTGATATATCTTAGTATTTCAATTTTAGACCTGTTTATTGACTTCTTGTCATGAGATATAAGAACTTAGCTTTCTTCCTTTTCTTCCCTCAATCCATCCCATACTCACATACTATATTGTAAATATTTTTAAATTTTCTGTATATTGTAATCTTTTGACATCTCAAAAAATTTTTCTGGATAGGGAGAGACTGTTCTTCCTTGGGCTGGCCAATTCTTAAGGATGACAAAGGGCCAAGTCAGAGCATATATTTGTTATGCAGCCTAACCAATTCAGAATCATGTCTCTATCTGGCCTATGCACCCCAGGATATAATATTCCTTTGCCTTAATCATACCAAGACTAGGTGCCAGGAAACTAGAGATTAGCCCTATAGCTCACGGCCTGCAGAAATTATTCAAACTAGCCAATCCTAAACTGTTCCCCCTGACTTTCCTTGCTTTTCCTGCTGAAACTCCAATTAAAGCAGTGACCTGAACATTCTTGCTCCTGTCTTCTATCTCTTTACCACTCTGATGTCTTTCCCATTTGGCCCTGCATGGTGTACTGTGCCTCCTTTCTCTAGGGTCTGTCAGTATAATAAGCTTTGTTTTTTCCTAAGACTCTCTTGCGTCTCCTTTTATGGCCATACCTGATTGACCATCTCATGAGAAAATGCAAAATACATACTGCTTACAAATTCTTATCCTGCCAATTACCTTGCATGCCCATACAGCTACCATATTTTCTTCCTTTCCTTCACAACCCAGCCTAGTGGAAGATGTATCTAAATACTTCCTCATGTTGCATTAACTTAAACTACCCAAAGTCATTTCTGCCTCCTACTGCCTCCTCTTTCCTCCTCACTGAAACTTATTGTCAAGGTCAATAGACCTCTGTGCTACCAAAACCAGTAGTTCTCATTTTACTTTTCTGCAGGACTTGATATAGCTGACAATTTTCTCTTTGAAATCTACATGTTCTGGCTTCTGTGACCCGACTATGGCCCACATTTTCCTGGTTTCCTTCCTATATTTCTGATCATTTACCTTCAGTCTTTTTTGGAAATACTTTAGATCTTTCATATCATTAAATTTTAGACTTTCTTAGGGTTCAAACATTGGCTCTCATTTCACATTATACATTTTGCTTAGGGGAGCTTACCCAGTCCCATAACTTCACTTTAATAATTAATTAAAACTTGATATTCTTTAACATTATTTAATAAATTTTATTAATTCTGAATATTTCATTCAGAAAACTTTAAACTCATGGAAGTAGCTCAATCACTCCAGGCAATAAAGCCCCTAATCCCCTTGCCCAACCATAAAACCCAAAAACTAATGAAGAAAAAAGCCATAATTGTCCCTTTAGGTATATTCAGAGCTATAAGTTATACATACTTTTTTAATTCACCCATGAAATTGAGGCAGAAATATTGAAAGGTTGGGTTAAACATTAGTTGAAATGGAATAAAGTCCTGGATACCTGTAGCATTTCAACATAAATTGTCTTAGAGATGATTTTAAAAATCTACTTTAAGAATTATCAATACTCAATACTTAGTAGCTTTGGTTTAGTTGACCAAATTGGGTCCTCTAAGAAAACTACAGAATATTTAGTGTGAAATACGGACTGATAATTTGCTTGGAAAAAAGTAAGAAAATAGTGGTTAATTCTTTAAAAAAAAAGATAAAACATTAGAAATGACATAACCGTCAAAGAATGAGACAATGAACAATTATTTTTAATTTATTTGGACTTATTTATTTGCTTATTTTCCTCCATCTAATCAACCTCACTGTCTTCTTTACCACAACTATATCCCATAGTTTTATAATGAATTGGGATGCAATTTGCCTCATTTTTAGGAATCTCTGTTTGCTTTTGGTACACACTGATCTTTAGCTTTGTAGGGTAAAATCCCTTTTCTTATTGTTTCCATCAGGACAATCCTTGCTTTAGTGATTATTGGTACAGTTGATGGACATTGATTTAAACCAGGACTAACTGAAGATGGTGAAGACTGGGACACTGATAGAACCCAAGGGCTTGAAATGCAAGATGATGGTGATCGTACAAAAGAAAACAATGACTTTAGGGTAAAAGATTTTGGTGACTTCAAACTTGAAGTTGTTGACTGTGCAACTGAAGACCTTCTTGATTGTGCAACTGAAGATGCTGATGATTGTGCAACTGAAGATCTTGATAATTGTCCAACTGAATATTTTGATGAATATGCATCTACACGTCTTGATGAGGGGGCAACTGAACTTTTTGGCACCTGGCCAATTGAATGTCTTGGTGATGTAATCAAAGATCTCGATGTTTTTGGACAAGAAGATGTTGATGATTGAGGAAATGAACTTTGTGATGTTTTTGCAATTGAAGAACTTGGTAATGGTGAAATTGAAAATCTTGATGGTGATGGAAGTGAAGATCCTGATTTTGATTGAATTGAAGATCTTGATGATTTCGCAGCTAAAGGTCTTGGTGGCTGTGTGAATGAAGATTTCACAGATTGAGAAACTGAAGGTCTTGGTGGTGTAACTGTGCTCTTTAATTGAATATTAGGAGAAGTTACTAAAGGAGACAGAGGTGGAGGCATCTCCTGATCTTTACCATGTGAGAATAGATTATCTGGTGTCAATTCATAATATTGAAAAGGTTCAGGTACTGGAGGAGAGAAGTCTGCTTTAGGTGGAATAATTGGAAGAGCTGCTTCAGGAGTAGCCTGCAGGCAATCAGGAGATGATGTTGCTGCTGGAGTTCTCAAAACAGGTGATGGAAGCTGACTTGGGAAATGTATGGTTGGGGAAGGATTTGCCTTCTCTGAAGCTCTTAATAGAGTTTCCCAATCAGGTGGTAATGGAGGTGGTGAATTTGGTGCTGTAGGGCTGACAAATACCTCTGTTTTGAAACACCGTCGAGGTTGCGGTTGCAACTCTTCTCCCACTCCAGTTCCATAACTGACATGGGTAAATGAATTTTTTAGGTCTCCAGCTCCATGCACTGGCAAATGAAGAAGGCTGGGTAGCACCTTTCCTATAGCTGTTGTTAGCGGCTTACTTATTTCATTAAATTGGAAAGTGGAAAATGAAGAGTTTATAGCTGTTTGATCCACATATGAATGAGAGGCCTCACCACAAGCAGCTGAAATGTGGTCCATTAAAACATCAACTTCTGTAAATTGGCATTGAGACTCACCTTCTGGTTCATTGGGATACTCTGTGTGCTTCTTCTTTTGCTTGACCTTTCCCCCCTTTCGTTCCTTACTCTGAAGTGTTATGCCTTCCTTACAAAGTTCAAAGCAATAAGAAGTATCAGGAAAAGTCTTTACACTTTCTGTATCATCTTGGCAATAAGGAGTAGGCATATTGAGAAGTGAGGTTTGTACAGAAGCTTCATGCGTTTCAAAAATTTTAGGGAATACTGGTTTGGAGGAGTATGCCTGCTGCATTTGAATAGTTGTACTTTCAATAGTCTTTTTTGATATTGGAGTTTCCAAAGACAATTCTTCCTTTGGACCCTTGTGTCTAATACCATTAGTTAACTGAATTACACGTTTTTGTAAAGCTTTAAGTCTGAAAGAGGTTCTATCAACCTCTTCGGATAGTTCCCCAAGTAGGTCTTCAGCATATTTATTTAGATTATTTATTTGTACAGCTATATTGTTTAAAGATGTATGGATTACATTAACTAACTCATCTTGAATTTCTCTGGGCATCGCTAGTTGATTTGGATGCTCTTCATATTTTTCTTCCTTTAAAGACATTTTAGATTTGTGTTATTTCAGTAAAAAAGTTTGGAGAGACCCCTGTCTTACCCCATTGCAACATCCACAACTCTTCTTAGACCTGCTTGGGCTTCAATTTTTCTGCCTTGCCAGTAACATCAGAGTCTGGCAGAGGCTGCTCCGATCTGAGGATGAGAGTTCAGTGATTCTCAGTTTTTTACTAGTAACTAGGCAACGAAGCTCTGTGTCAGAATCTTTGGTGTGCCAGCAATGAGAGAACAATGCCTTAAAGTCATAAGAACACTCCTATGGCTTGCCCCCTGCTGGATCTATTTCACACAGGTAGAGAAAGACTAGCCAGAGAACAGGGACAAGGCTAAACTAACCTTTCATTTAAAATTTGTCTAAGTGTGTTTCTGGGTTTCAGTACAAACTCTCCCCAATTCCTTCCATGACTTCAAATACCATCCAGCTACTCTCTGATTACAAAATTATCTTTCATTCGAGATGTCTCTTCTAAGCACCATTTGGATATCTCACAGCTTTCTTAAACTTGTACTTGTTATTTTGATAATCTACTGAAATCTGCCTGGCCTCTCTGTACCCCTTATCTCTGAGTATGGCAATTCTCTATATGTAGTTACTCCTGCCACAGACCTGGTAATTAGCTTTATCTTTGAAATTTCTCCCTTATTTCCACACCCTACCTCATGCCTGGTCAGTTCCAGACCAAATATACTGCAAAATGTATCTACAGCTCCATGACTACCCAACCCCCACTAGAGTAAATGTCACCAGCATTTCTCACAGGATGACTAGTACAGTCTACTAAGCGGTGTTTCTGATAAATTCTTGCCTTCTTCCAATTTTCACTCCCTACTTCTACCCACATATTCTATCTATCCATGCAAGTGATTCTAAGGTACTGTGTACTTAAAAATTTGTTAAGAGTATGGGTCTCATGCTAAGTGTTCTTACCAAAACAAACAAAAATCAAAACAAAACAACAATCACCACCAATAACAGCAACAAGGGGACACAAGGACACTTCTGGAGGTGAAGGATATGTTTATTACTTGGATTATGGTGATAGTAACATGAATGTACACGTATGTCCAAACTTACCAAAGTGCATGAATTAATTACGTGCAGCTTTTTTATAGCAATTATACTTCAATGAAGCTGGCAAAATAATAAAATTATAGAATGACAAAAAAAATCCAATCTAAATTGAGATGGGCTAATTCTGGGCTAGAAATGTGTGGTAAAACCTGACTTAAACCCATCTGTAAAAACAAGAAATATGAACAAACATAAGTTTAAAAATAAGAAAAAAAATATATCAGCACTGTAAAAACAAAACACCATGGTCTCCCACTCGAGAAAGTGGTATCCAAGGATTGAGAGACAACTTTATGTATTGATATATATCTTCTATCCTTATATTCTAAGGATTCATTCAGTTATGTGGTTGAGGATGGGATTGACAGAGAAAAAAGTGGACACAATTTGCAAAATCTCTCTCACATCTAACCCAGAGGAAAGTGGTCTGAGGAGGGCAACTAAGAGTTTCTGGGAGGAAAGGTATAGAATATTCATCCACTCATCATATATCCACATTGACACAGAGACAAGGAAAACTGATAAGTTTCTGGGGTAAAAATAAAAGAAAGAGGGGCCAGGCATGGTGGCTCACACCTGTAATACTAACACTCTGGGAGGCTGAGGTGGGAAGATTGTTTGATCTCAGTAGTTTAAGACCAGTCTGAGCAAGAGTGAGACCCCATCTCTATTAAAAATAAAAAAATTAGCCAGCCCTTGTAGTGCACACCTGAGGTCCCAGCTACTTGGGAGGCTGAGGCAAGAGGATCACTTGAGCCTAGGAGTTTGAAGTTGCAGTGAGCTATGATTATGCCATGAGACTCTGCCTCAAAAAATAAACAAATAAAAATAAAAGAAAGAAAGCAGAAGGTAGGTCATGATTGATCAGAGGTAATTAGCTCTGACAATATGCAGAGATTTAGCAAATTGGAAGATAAAAGGGGGAGTAATTATAATAATAACTACACAAAGAATGAGCAGGCTATTGGGAAAGACACAAGACAAGTGTCCATTTGAGTCCATTTCTCCATCTGTGGCCTAAAACAACCTTGGCCAAGCCAAAAAGCAATAGCATTATGGTTTTAGAACAAAATGTTAGCATTATATACTTGAAAATATACACTTAGTACTGTGAAGAAAAAAAAATTGGGAGTTATGGGATAAAATATGAAAGAAAATTATGAGCATGTTTTTTTTCATTTTTTATAACAGTATTCAATAACAGTAAATTGTGTAGTGTTGCATAACATGGGGCATTGGTATATAAGACTCTACATCCCCACAGATTGTCCTGAGCTTTCACATATGTCTGTAGGCAGCATCTATTTTCTTGTCTTATTGTCAAATTAGGCCATTTGACTTGCATTGAGTAATGAAATGTAAGCAAAAGACGTATTTTTGCATTCTAAGCATAGGATTTACAAACCATCTCATGCTTCTGTCAGCATTTTTGTTCTTTTCTCTCTGCCTATAATATGGGTAAATTAAGATTAGGGGCTGCTTCATCCTGGATTTTAGATTGAAGGAGACACAAGAGTCACCCAATCTGTGACCATTGCAGCCACTGTAGTCAACAGGTACATTAATGAGAAATACACCTCTCTAGGTGAGACAACAAGATTTGGAGATCGTTACTTCCTAGTGGAAGCAAACTGATGCATTGTGCATCCATCAGGACTACATTTTCGTGCGTAATCTGGAGAACTTTGCCAAGCCAAGATTGGAATCTTAAAGAAGTCAAGTCAGGATGGACATTTGCTAAGAGCAAGGCTTTGTGCAGAGGTTCAAAAGAAAGACAATAGTATTTGCTTTTAGGGAATTTACATTCCATTTGGGAGAATTTTTATGATTTTACTAGACTGTGATTGAAGACTTCTTAACATAAAGGAAAATAAAATGCCAGAGGATTTTAGGACTCACTCTCTCCAGACAGAAATCATCAGAAGATGTTTCATAGGAAAATTGGAATTTAATTTGAACTTTGAAAGAACTTTTAATAGGAGGAATATTTACATTTCTGTAACTAAACACGTAAGCAAACATAGGAGGGAAACACAGGTAAACATGTAGGAGTGAAAGCTTTAAATAAGAGAGGACACTAAAACTGGAAATAAAGGCCAAGATAAATTGTACAACACGTTGAACTCCACCTTATAGATTACCAGTATTGAGTTTTAGCAATTAATTCTCACGGACAGCTGGAATCCCCTAGAATACTTCTGAACATAGTCTAGAGAGCAATGGTAAGATTTCAGTTTCCCTGTTTTCAGCCACAACCCAGAATAGAGTAACTTAACTCAGGAAACACACATGGCCTAGTATTACATGAACTCTGTTGAGTATTTCTTTAGGCAATCAGCTAATGCTCCTTCAGAATCACAAAACTCTGCACTCCAATGTAGGTATCTGTGGAAACCTGCTCTTTTAAATGCCCAAGTAAGAAATGTAGCAATATGAAGCCATTATATACAACATTTCAGTTAAATGTGACAATATCTATCTATCTATCTATATATTTTTAATGGAGAATTTTAAGTAATACTAGGCAAAAATACACACTTTCTATGGGTTACTTTAAATTGCCCATAATTCTATAAAAAATTATTTGATTTAGTAAGCCTTTCTTTTCCTCCAGATATTGCAATTATCTTATCTTTCCTCTGGAAAATAAATTAGAAGGGAAAAAATACAGATTGTAACTCTGCAACTTTACAAATGAGGTTTCAAACACACACACAAAAATTCTTATTGGATACTATGGCTACAATTTCTAATGCTAAATGTGTTTTGCTACATAGACTATTCAATGAGTGTTAAGACAATATTGCAATGCTAATTTAAGTTTAGTACTTCTGCTATTTTTATTTCAGGTCACATCTTTAATATTTAATTAGCATTGTAGTAATATTTAGTGTATTCGTACATTATAAACACTATTATGAGGCCTTGGATTACTATGAATTTTCACGCACCTTTTATTTAGAAAATCACAAGACTAATACTAAAATGTTAGGTTGGAAATAACTGGTTTGAAGTCATTTATTTACTGGATGAGAGTACTTAAAGGACTGACTGAAAACTACTTTATAGTCAATTAAATCTGTGTCTATACATGTACTATTAAATGAAGAATAATAGCTATTTTCTAAGAAAAAAAACTATCTCTACTTGCAGGGAATATAATTTTTATATATACAAAACCTTAAGAGACCCATACGAAAGTTACCAGAACTAATTATTGAATTTAGAAATGCCATAGGATTCAATATCAATATGAAAAAATAAGTGTGTTTCTACATGTTAACTATGAACAGACAGTGAAAATAAAAAATAACATAAAATGAAAAATATGGCAAATAAATATGCCCAAGACTTTTATCTAAAAACTAGAAAACTAGACACTATTGCTAAGTGAAATTAGAAACCTAAATAAATGTTCATGGATTATAAGACTCAATGTTATAAAAGTTTTATTATAAGTTCTCTCCAAATTTGTTATAGATTTAATGTACAAAATCTCAGCAGTTTTTTGTTTAAGACAATTTAAACAAGTTTAAGCTGACTTAAATCTTATTCTAAAATTTATATGGAAATGCAAGTTACTTACAATATCCAAAATAAATTTTTTTAAAAAGGAAGTCTGAAGATTTATATTACCTGGTTCTAAAATTTAATATAAAGTTATAATAATCACATCAGTGTATGATTGGCCTAAATACAAATGTATACATCATTGGAACAAATAGACAATCCAGAAATAGACTCTCAATTAGATTTTTGACAAGAGAGGTAAAAAAAATTCAATGGGGAAAGAAAAATATTTTCAATGAATACTGATAAAATAACTGGATATCCATAAGGCATAAATAAACTTGGACCTTTCCCACGTACCGCACGTAAAAATAAATTGAAAATTAGTAAGAAATTTAAACATAAATCCTAAAATTCTAAAAGTTTTAAGGAAAACATAGGTAAAAATATTCAGACTCTTGGATCTGGCAAAGATTTCTTAGAACACAAAAGTATCAATTATAAAATAAAAGAGTAATTATACTTAATATCAAAATTATTTTTTTTCTCAAAATACACCATTAAGTAAATGAAAAGGCAAGCCAAAGACTCAGAGAAAACATTTGCAATACATGTATCTGATAGGTGATTTGTATACAGATTCTACATTAAAAAACTCCTAAAACTCAATACAGTGATAAACAGCTGAAATAAAAAATGAGAAAAATATTTGAATGGATGTTTCCCAAAAGAACAAGCACCTTGAAAAAAAAAAAAAAGCTCAACGTCATTACTCAACAAGGAAATACAAATTAAAACCACCTTGGGTGCCGGTCAGGTAGGGGGTGAGGTGGGGTGGGGGATAAACCCACAGCTAAAGAAACGGGGCACACTGTATGGGGGAAGGACATGCTTGTAGCCCTGTCTTGGAAGAGGCAAACGCATTCCATGTAACCAAAATGTTTGTAACCCCATAATATCCTGAATTTAAAAAAAAAAAAAAAACCACGCACAATGAGATACCACTACACACCTACTACAAAGGCTAAAATTTAAAGGACTGGTAATATCAAGGATGTGAAGCACTTGGAACTCCAGTATATTGCTGCTAGGAATATAAAATATTACTACCACTTTGAAAAATACTTTCGCATTTTCTTGTAAAGTTAACCACAGATTTACATAATGTCCCTACTCTTTTTCTTTTCTGTTTTTTTTTTTTATTTCGGGATATTATGGGGGTACAAACATTTTGGTTACATGTTATGACTTTGCCACACCCAAACCATGATTTGAGGTTTGCCCTTTCCTACTCTTCTACTTTCTACAGGAGGACTGAAAACATATGCTGACAAACAGACTTTTGCACACATGTTCATAGAAATTTTATTCACAAGAGTCAACAACTACTCAATTCAAATATTCATCAAGTGAAAAAATAAGCAAATTGTGGCTCATAAATACAGTGGAATACTACTCAGCAATTAAAGGGAAAGAACTATTGATATAACAACGTGGACAAATATCACCAACATCATATTTAGCTAAATAAGTCAGACACGAAAGACTGCTAACTGTATTATGACATTTACATGACATTCTAGAACATGCTAAATTAGATATATTAAAAGGAGGATTGACTAGGCACAGGGAAATTTCAGGGGTGAAGGAATGTTCTGTGTCATGATTGTAGTTGCCATTATACAGTTGTATATATTTATCAAAATCATCAAACTATACACTTAAAATTGGTGCATTTCATTGTATGTAATTTATGCCTCAACCATGTTGACTTTAAAAAAATTTATGTCCTCTTAATTAATCACACATTCATAAACACAAATAGCAACAACAGTAGCATCAAAAAACCTTTCAGTTTTGAAATTTTAATTTCAAGCATAATTTCATTTTAAAGATTTTCCTGAGTCAACAGCACAAGAGCCCAATAAAATTAATTTTAAAATATGTATATTGACTCCAAAACAAAATGTTACTGTTTCGATTTCATAGGTTTTGCACTTATATTTTTGAATTTTCAGAAGTATTTGTAATTTTGCATCAAGAATATCTTTCTATTCTTGTGAGGCCTCATATTGACACTTCACAATTTGTTCCATATCTGCAAGTCACTTCAACATTCACACATCTAGCCACTTAAACACATCAACTCTACTCTCCACAAATATATACATGCTTACTCCCTTAAATGATTTTAATATGGCATGGCAATGATAAAAAAACCTCACAGAAATGAATATGAATCTATATCAGTTATTTGAAGTAGCTAAGCAATATGATCTCTATTTATAGATTTTTAAAAGGATGTGAAAAGTGATTTATCTAAAGACTCATAGCAGGAGGATAACAGAACTAGGATTTCAATAAGAAAAAGATTTATTTCTAGACTTGTCAGAGTTGGTGTATTTTTAATAGGAGGTGGTGTCATCTGCAAGTATTGAGGTAACCATGTAATATTACATGCATTACAGACTTTTCACTCAAATAAGAGCTCCATTCATTTCTATGGACTACAATTATCTGATATTCTAGAGTTGTTTTCCAGCTTAACAATGCACGCAGCATGAAAATCCTGGCTTCTTAAGTAAAAAGGGATGGATATGGTTAGGGAAAAGAAAACGTTATTCCTTATTATTTATTTCCCAGGTGTGTGGTTAAGGTGATTTGGGCATGTTAACAGAGTGGAAGATAACAATGCAAGATGTTTTGACCTCTGATTTAATTTGAACTATCTTTAGATGTAATAGTGTTGATTTTTCTTTTTTTGTTATACACTTTATCTTTATTCACCAATTGTTAAATTTTGCCTTATTTGTTCATTGTCTTTCTTATGAGTCATTTGATAGTAAGTTGTAGTCATCATGATTTTCATCCTTAAATTCTTCAGCTTCCGCTCGTGGGTCTTTCATAACACAGTACAATTACCATACCTAAGGAAACTAACAGTAATTCTGTAATATTATCTGCTAATTGTACAGTCCATATTAAAATTGCCCAATGGTCTCGGAAATCTTTTTTATCTGTTTTTCTTTCCATTTCTTTCCAGTCACAATCAGAGCTTACGAATTGCATTGGTCATTAGTCTCTTTAATATACAACGGCCCTTTTGCTGCCTTTTCTTTTTCATAATGTTGACATTTGATAGAGAAGGGCAGGAGAGTTATCTATAGAATACCCCAATTTCTGAAATTATCTTTTTCTTTATAATACACCATCTGGGTGATGGACACGCTTGAAGCTCTGACTCAGGTGGAGCAAAGGCAATATGCTTAACCTAAATATTTGTACCCTCATAATATACTGAAAAAAAAATAATAAAAAAAGAAACTATCACTCGAAATTGAGAGATGAGTCAATACATTTCAGTGGAAAGAACTTGCAGTGACAAGCCAAAGGGGCCTATGTTCCAATTCTTTCACTAAATGTGAGCTACTTTACCTTTCAGGTCTGGTTTTACATCTGTAAAATGCGGAGACAGAATCAGAGGAATCTTCTAATTTTTAAAATCTTTAATTTTACAAATTATTAATATGGCTTGATAATTGATATAGAAGCAAAAGCATATTTCTAATCATAAATTTCCAAATCTGTAGATTAACAAAAGTTGTAACAACTATGGCCGATATATAAATAAAATAACATACGTGTATGTGTGACAGCCAATAACTGACAGTCCAGTGATTCAGAATTTTCCATCACTGCTATTTGAATAATTGGCTTAAAAACAGAATGCTCTATGGTCCTAAAATAGAGGCGAAAAACTAAAGTGTATTTTAAAAATGAGTATACTAAATTATAATGAACATTTTCCATCAGCATTTTTACATGTCTAAATATGCTAAAATAATTTAACACTATCTTCTTAGGAAAGCAATATAACAGTGTTGATTTTTTTCAACTCAATATTGGTAACATACCAACTCAAACCCATTCAAAAGATGATTTTTTCTACACAGTTACAAAGGGAGAGTTCTCTGTTAAAACCACCAGGCATAGGACTTGGACATTCACAAATTCAGAAACTCGGACCAAATTATTTACTCATCTTATGTGAGTAAACTCTTCCTTCGTAGAGGTAATTATGTAAATGCCTTCCCAGGGCCTACTATTTTTTCCTCTTCTATCTGTCTCTTTATAAAAGACCACAGGGAGATTCAACATCCTTTGGAAGACAGAACACTGCTTGTGTTGTTTATGGAACTGAAAAGTGAATTTTGGCATCTCAAACACCCTCTCCCTGTTGACCCAGCTACAAGACATGGCCTCAAGATTGACAATGCTATGTTTTGAGTTATATGAAATCAGTAGTGTTATTTTATAATGAATACTGATTTCTCTAATATATTATAGTGGACCCAGATCACAAAAAACTATAGGTGGGAGTAAAGGTGTGGAAGCAGTATAAGAAATAGTTGTAATGAGCATCTATTACTATGTTCTAGGGACTATGGTAAATGCAATAAGCATTATTGCATTTAATTGTTGACATCACCCAATGAGATAGATATTTTCATCCATCTCCCCCTACATCATAAGCACACACTCTAATGCGTTTGATTTGTGTTCTTAGAAGTAAATGCATCTTTGCTTTTTTTATGGGTCTGTAGTACTAATTTATAGCTCTTAGTTCTTAAAAGCTGTCCATGTAACAATGTGCACATCTGGATCAGTGCTTCTGACCACTGCAGAGAATTCTACATCATGCCTTCACCCCACTTTGTAGCTTTTCCCCTCATTATGGGCACAAAAGTTGTCCATCATTCTTCACTATCACAAATAATGCTGTGAAAAATATCTTCTTTCCTTTCTCCTTATGGAACAGTGGCAAGAGTATCACTTAGGTACCCAGGAGTAGTATTATTGCATCAGAAGATTTAGACCTACTTAATTTCTCTAATTACTGCCACACTGTTGCCTCAAATGAATGTGTCATTATACATTTCCATCTGTACTACATAAGAGTCATGTCTTTCTTCATCTTCCTAATGTTTCTTAATCTGATGAATGTAGAGTACTATCTTACTATTTTAATTGGAATATCCCTGCTTATTAGTGGCTTTGAACATCTCTTTATAAATTTATCTATTTGGGTTTTTGTTTCTGTAAGTTTCCTGTACATAACTTTTGTCAATTTTTAAATTTGATTTCTTGCCTTTTCCTTGATGATTTGCAGAAATTCTGAGTATATTCTAGATATGAATTCCCCACCAGTCTTAGATGTTTCAAATAACCATAACTTGCTACTTGTCTATTAACTTTGTTATGTCATCCTTTTTTGACCAGTTCTTATGTTGATGTAGTAAAATTCATCATTTTTTTTGATTTGTGTTTTGAAGGTCTTGTTTCAGTAACTTATCACCATAATAATTTTGTTCTTAGATCTTAAGCCATCTATATTTTAAGTTATTATATGAGAAGATACTCAGACAAAAAGAACAACTATGTAAGGGCATGGAGGTGTGAGAAAACTTGTATTTAGCTTCAAGTGGTTCTACATGGCTAGAGTGCAGGGTTCATGGGGGAAAAGTGAAGGCAGATTATGCCTCAGTGGTTGATGAGAACATCACAAAGAGCTTTTTTAGCTTTATTAAGATATAATTGATGTACAAAAATTGCACACGTTGAAGATATACATCTTGATAAGTTTGTATGTAAGCATACGCTCATGACACCATCACCACAACCAAGATACTAAACATATGTATAACCTCTAAAAATTTCTTTGTGTTTTTTTATGTGGTTTATTTTGTAAGAACACTTAACATGAGATTTAACCTCTTAATGTATTTTAAAGTGCTCAATATCATATTGTTAACTATAGGTACTATGTTGTAAAGCAGATATCTAGAAATTTTTTTACCTTGTGTATCAGAAACTTTATACCCATTGAAAAATAGTTCCCCATTTCTCCCTCCCCTTAGCCCTTGGCAAATACCATTCTATTTTCTGCTTTCATGAGTTTGACTATTTTAGATAGCTCATATAAGTGAAGTTATGTAGGATTTGTCCTTCTGTGACTGGCTAATTTCACTTGGCCTAATGTCCTCTAGGTTCATCCATGCATAACTCCCGAGGGCCTTCATGTATTTTTATTTTAAAATATTAAAGGAGTACAAATGTTTTAGGTTGCATGGCTCATTTTTGCAATGCTACAGGTATGCTTGTCACACAAATAGTGTTCATAGTACCCATTAGGTAGGTTTTTGCCCCTCCCATCCTCCCCCTTCCCTCCTGGTTGATTTCCACTGAGTTTTACTTCCCTGTGTATGCATAGAAAAAGGAACGTTTATACACTGTTGGTGGAACTGCAAATTAGTACGGCCTTCATGTTTTGATAAGTTCAGCTGGTATGTTGACCTGGGAACTTTAAGGACCTATGAAAGCTTCACAAAAACAGATTGTAGAAAACGAAATAACTGTTGGAGGCAATATGGTCCAGGGTTGAAAAGTCCGATGTGTAAAGGGGCCAAGCAAGTTAAATTAATCAGTAAAGTGAGCCTGCTAAAGAACGCAAATCCCATATAAATTTGGTAGCCATTTTTCAACTCCATCTTGTCATGAGATAATACCAGGTCAGCGAAGACAGAAATATAGAATTAGGCATAAAATTGCCTTAGTTTTAAATGCTGTCCATTAATTTTAAAAAATAACATGCTTGTAGCTCTGACTCAGGTGGTGCAAAGGCAATATATGTAACCTAAACATTTGTGCCCCCATAATATTCTGGAATAAAAAAAATGAAATGAAAAAAGATTAGACATTGGATTAGCCAAACAAAATATATCCACTGGCTGTATGTGGGTCCATTAGTAGAGAGTAGAGTAACCAAATAAACTGGCGCACTTTGAAAATGAAAGGAGTCACTAAATGGGCAGGATACTGGGATAACTGCTGAAATCAATAACTATACCAAGTAAACCAAGCCACATGGCTATCCATTAGCTACAAATTTGGGACCTCTGTTCTAGTCTAATTTCCCCTCACTAGCAATGTCTACTAGTTCAAGAGATAAGAAATGACTTTCCCATGTCCACCCAGCTATTCAGAGGCAAAGGCTCAACTCAAACCCAAAGATCCTGTTTCTCTCCACCACGTCGTTGCTAAGTATATTAGAGTATTAGAGTGTATTAGAGTATTCATTAGGTTTAGAAACAGGACTGGCCTTACATAGTTAAATGAAGGTCCCAGAAATTTCCACACTTGCCCTAAAATCTCTATTGTCCATGTTACCAACAAGTCTCTGGATTAACTGTTGCTCTCATCTGCTCATTGAAATATACTTCACTTTTTAAGGAAGGGCTCAACATAGTTTTAGGGCTCAGGGTACCTTGGGAGGAGGCAGAAACTGAAAAACAACAACACTGTGGCCCGTATCTTCCTATACCCTCTCCAACAAGCCTAGGTGCCTGAGAAACACAGGTGATACAGCCCCAATGTTAACCCAAAAGTCCCCTTTCTCTCTCACCTCTGGCCCCAAAGCTTTGATCCAAGCCTAAATTATTTAGTTAGCTTCCTTTTTTCTCCCTTCTGGGCCTCATCTAGACCCTCTATTTCTCCACAGAACAAAGCTCCATCTAAGCAGAAGGAATGACTAGTCCTCACAATGCAAGATGAACTTCCATGTCTCCCAGGAAGGAATACACCTCCAAATCACAGAATAATCAGTGGCTCTTCCTTAGAGTGTTGTTATTAGGCCCCTTTCTTAGCATCTTTTCCAGTTTATGGGACTCTCATGTTTTCCTAAAATGGCTAAAACATACTATTTTTCTTGGAAAATTCAATGTATATTAAAACTATGTAATACAAAGTATTTAATATGTAATAATTTGCATATTAATTGCATTTTAAATTTTAATTCCATTAAATTAGAATCTAGACTTAAATATAATTATTTCTCTGTTCTCTTTAAAAATTTATGATTTATTATTTATTTATTTATTGGGTTTTTTTGTTTTTTAATATTTTTTTATTTCAGCATATTACGGGGGTACGAATGTTTAGGTTACGTATATTGCCCTTGCCCCACCCAAGTCAGAGCTTCAAGCATTTCTGTCCCCCAGATGGTGCACGCCGCACCCATTAGGTGTGTATATACCCATCCAATCCTTCCCACTCCCATCTGCCCAACACCCGATGAATGTTCCGCTATATGTGCACTTAAGTGTTGATCAGTTAATACCAATTTGATGGTGAGTACATGTGGTGCTTGTTTTTCCATTCTTGTGTCACTTCACTTAGCAGAATGGGCTCCAGCTCTATCCAGGATAATATAAGAGGTGCTAGATCACCATTGTTTTTTGTGGTTGAATAGAACTCCATGGTATACATATACCACATTTTATTAATCCACTCATGTATTGATAGGCACCTAGGTTGTTTTCACATCTGTGCAATTGTGAATTGTGCTGCTATAAACATTCTAGTGCACATGTCTTTTTTATACAATGTCTTTTGTTCTTTTGGGTAGATGCCCAGTAATGGGATTGCTGGACCAAATGATAGTTCTACTTGTAGCTCTTTGAGGTATCTCCATTTTACTTTCCACAGAGGTTGTACTAGTTTGCAGTCCCACCAGCAGTGTATGAGTGTTCCTGTCTCTCCGCATCCACACCCACCATTTATTGTTTTGGGACTTTTTGATAAAGGCCATTCTCACAGGAGATAAGTGATATTTCATTGTGGTTTTGATTTGCATTTCCCTGATGATTACAGATGTTGAGCATTTTTCCATATGTTTGTTGACTGTAGGTCTATCTTCTTTTGAAAAGTTTCTGTTCATGCCCTTTTCCCACTTTTTGATAGGGTTGTTTGATTTTTCCTGGCTGATTTTCCTGAGTTCTATATATATTCTAGTTATCAGCTTTTTATCGGATGTGTAACATGCGAATATTTTCTCCCCTTCTGTAGGTTGTCTGTTTGCTCTTATGATAGTTTCCCTGGCTGTTCAGAAGCATTTTAATTTGATCACGTCCCATTTATTTATTTTTGTTGCTTCTGGGATTGCTTTGGAAGGACATATAGAAACCTGTATAAGTGATCATCTATGAAAAATGGAGTGGAGGTGAAAGGAGTCTTACCTTTCACTGTATGCCCTTTTGTCCTGCTCTATTTTTGTACTGAATGTTTCCACCTGGAATCTATGTCTGAGGAATTAAAAGGTCCTTACCAAGAGGCCCACACTTTTCACTTCTCTTCTGTTCCCCCTCAGTCAGACCAACCAGCCTTCACCCAGTCTTATAGGTTGCCAGAATCTGTTTTATGTGCAGCTGAGACAGGGTCAGCACCCCTCTCTGTCATGTGACTTGAGTCTCTGGGGCTAAAAATGGCACCTGACACCACAGGACCCCATTGTTTTGAAGAGCAACAAGTAAACCCAGAGAAGTCACTAATAACCCTTGCCCATTTTCTCCAAAATTGCCGAAGCCAGGTTGGAAGAGACTAAAGTTTAAATGGAGAAAATTACACTTTTGAATGGTCTCCTGATTAGAAGTAAGGGAAACATGAAGGCATAAAATGAGGATGTAATGCAGTAAAATGTAATGATAATTTCCTCAAGATTGACCAGAATTAAATAACACTAGATTCCACTGGTTAAGGTAATTACAGTGCCAGACCAGAGATTCTTCCTACAGCTATTCTAGGTCTAGAATTCTTGAATTCCTTTCAAATACCAAGTCCAATTCTCTTCCATCTTTCTCATTAGACATCACTTGAGTATTGTGATGTCTAACTACACCTTAGACAAACCAGAACACATTTGGATGATTGACGTCAGGGAAGAAGAGGGCTGAAAGTGTGTCAAATAAGGAAGGGTTGATGCTTACAGGAGGTGTTTATTAGCTGGAACATAGAAGAATCAGCTGACAACGTGCATGCCGCCTTCAAATCCTGAAGGATACTCTTGTGGCAAAAGATGAGATTTGTTCTATATGGAAACAGGGATATAACTAGTTTCAATGAATGGATGTATCAGGGATATAGATTTTAGATCAAGATACAGGACATTTTACTAGTCAGACCTTTTCAGAGACAGAAGAGGATGGGTGTTTCTTATTACTGTAGGTGAGATAGGAATGTTAAAAAGAGGATGCAACCATCAAATGTGGATGAAGGTTTGATCCTCCGACATTTAATATATCTTCTACTATTACCATTTTATGGTCTTATAACATTGGATATAGACTCAGTGAAAAAAGAAGTGGTGAGAAAGGATATGTAGCAGACTTCTTTAGAATCAGGTTGAGGTAAACAAAGAAAAGGCAAGGAAATTGAAATTGGGCCATGGACCTTGAAGATTTCCTTTGAGGATTACTCACTATAGGGAAAGTGTGCCCATTGCCATGCTGGGGAGAAATGTTGTCTCTGCGAAGCACATGTAATTTTCCTATTGATAACGTTGGATTTCATTTAATCCAAATGGGTTAGTAATGGTAAATATTAAAAGCCTCTAGTTTATAGTGAACACTAAGAAGAACCCTGAAAGAAATCCATACTAGGAGTCAAAAGATGTGAGTTACTGTCCTGCTTTGATTTGCTTTACTCCAGTCTTTAACCTTAAACAAGTTGTTTCCTATTGGTTTACCTATTCACACTATACAGGATTTGGATTATGGCCCTTCTGGATCTAAGAGTCATAATTCTAAATGACAACTGGAAACTGCACCTCCTCTTCCTAGATTTAAACTAATAAATTTGAACCTGGGTCCTATATTGTAGTGTCTCTCTCTTTCTCTCTCTCTCTCAATAAAGGTAGCAAAGGCATATGAAAAATTGCAGTTGGCCTCCCTATAAGTCTCTTTGGTTCTATTCCTCATATTTAACCATAATCATGTAACAATTTCCTTTGTACTCCTCTAGAAAATTTTTTGCATATGTAGATACATAGTATTTTTTCCTATGCAGGTGAAATCATATCATATACACATGTTCTACACCTTAACTTTTTCTTTCTTAATAAGTTGTGTTGGACATCTTTCCACACCAGCTCATGTACATATACATCTACCTTTTTATTTAAACAGCCGTAGAGTACCTTGTGTGGATCTATCATTTATTTAAGCAGTCCTCTGTTGGTGGACATTTCATTTGCTTCTACATTTTAATTATTACATATTAAGGGTTTTGAGTTTTATGTTAGGATACTTCACCAATATAAAATGTATCCTACTTGGTAATCTTTCTCCTGTCAAGCTCTAGTTTTCATGAAGTTGAAAGGTCACACCATAACATTCTTGGGTAATTCATTAACATTAAGATAGGGCCCACGCTCTGAGTAACATAGATTTCATTATAAACCCAGTCATCCCTGATGGTTTAGGTCAGAGCTTCTGCTGATACTCACAAGCTTTATGAGATCTAATTCTTCCTCTATCAATCTGTTTATTTCACTCTTTAGGGACTGTTAGTACACAACTGGTATGTTTTAAAGAACAATATTTTAGAAATAATAGGACCACAAGCAAAACATAAGCAAAATGTGTTGTTTTCCCTGAGTCAAAACCACAATTTGTGTAGTATTCATATTCCCATCCCACTCTCCACCAGTTAGAGAATCATTTTTAAAGACCCTTTAGTTTCATAACCAAAGTATTAAAATAAGCAAAGTCTAGTTGTATGACATTGGGCAAGTACTTTTCAGTTTCTTCATCTGTAAAATATGTTAATAAACATAATAATACTTCATAAAGTGTTTGTGAGGATGAAATAATTCCTGTGAAGTGTTTATCACAATACATAAAGGACTAGTTGAGTGACATTAATTCTAACATAAACTGTTAGCAGGTAAATAAAATATTTTAAAGTTGCTTCTTGGATGTTAATGAGAAATTTAGATGCAGTCCCTCCTAGATTACTAAATTTTTAGAATTAGATGAATATAATTGAAAAAAAGGGACCAATCAAAGCCTATTGTGTTCAAGACATTGAGCCTGATAAAAATGTCTTGAAGTGAAGTAAGTAGTCAATAAATTCTAGTTTAAAAGAAATCTACCAATTTAAGAATGCTGGCAGATTGCAACCAGTTTATAGATTCCAAGCACATTATGACTAAATTTTATCTAGTCACATACATACCAGACTCTGAGGAGGCTTAGAAACAAGAGTAGTATTCTGAGAGTAGTACATTTCTTAACATACCAACAGCACCTATGATTGCTTATCATTGTAAATACTCAGATTTTGATAAAGATAAAGAAATAACCTGTTTTTTTATTAATATTTATTATTTCTCTCCCTATAAGAATATACGCACCACAAGGGCATAACCTGTTGTTTAGTATAGATTACAACTCTAAATTTGCTTAAAAGATAAGAAATATGCATATATAGTATTTCTTTTTTGTTTGTTTGTTTGTTTGAGACAGAGTCTCACTCTGTTGCCCTGGCTAGAGTGAGTGCCGTGGTGTCAGCCTAGCTCACAGCAACCTCAAGCTCCTCAGCTCAAGCAATCCTTCTGCCTCAGCCTCCCGAGTAGCTCGGACTACAGGCATGCACCACCATGCCCGGCTAATTTTTTCTACATATTTTTAGCTGTCAAATTAATTTCTTTCTATTTTTAGTAGAGACGGGGTCTTGCTCTTGCTCAGGCTGGTCTCGAACTCCTGAGCTCAAACAATCTGCCCGCCTCGGCCTCCGAGAGTGCTAGGATTACAGGCGTGAGCCACCATGCCTGGCCTACTTCTTATAATAACATACTGAGTATTCTTTTTTTTATTTCTGCATATTAGAGGGGTACAAATGTTTAGGTTACGTTGCCCTTGCCACTCCCCACCCTAGTCAGAGCTTTAAGCGTGTCTATGAGTATTCTTGATATAAATTCAATTGCCTGACTTCAAACATTTGGATGGCATAATACTTGCAGTATATTTTCCTTCTTCTATTCTTTGATCATCAGCCTCATTTTGGTGTTACTTTATTTTTGTTTATCTTTACAGTTTTAGGTATTTTTAAGTACGAGACTCCAATGTAAAATATAAATGATGCTGTTTGTATACAGATCCACATACAAATAATTTCCTGAGAGTCTATACCACATTTACTAGGTCTAAGTGAAGTAGCTGTATGTTTTGAATAACCCCCCACATCAATAAATATAAAAAGGAAAAGGGATAATAGCATTTATAACAAGAACTCTATATTTTATATCGCCTATAATGTACTTTAAAATATTTCTGTACAAAAAGGATGGTTCTTATGTGTGTGTAATTTTAATCTATGTTCTCAAGGTGGTTAGTTAGCATTTGAAGCAGCCTAATCAAGCATTGTCTACACCCCAGAGGTGGTCAAGCAAATTTTTCACATATTATTTTCTAAATCTAAACAACTCACTTTACTAGAAAGAATATTTTATTGGTAAAATGGGTGGTATTTTAAGATATGGAACTGGGTAGAATTACTCTACGACCATTGCCACCTTTGCATAACCCTGATACAAATATATGTTAAGCTCAGTGGCTTAGCACCTATTAAGCAGCAATCTAGACCATCTAGACCTAGAGTTCAATTTGGGCCCATATCCACCCTCTTCCTATAACTCTCAATTACACTTCTATTAGAAAATATTTATTGAGCACCTACTATGTGCCAAGCACTGTTCTAGTTTCTGGAAATAATCAAATAACAAGTAAAATATTTCCCTAAGGCTCAGTTTCTTAGTCTATGAAATGACTTATAAAATTTGATTTTCCTACCTCATAAGATTATTAATTATCCAGTAATTCATGCACTTGTTAGCTAATTGATTATTGTGATATTTATTAAGCGCCTACTATGTTAAGCTCAGATGATACAGAAATAAACAGTTGTAAACTCTGGTCTTAAGGAGCCATATAGGGAAAGAGAAAGCTATTTTATACCAGTTAATGACAATAAAATACAGTAAACAAGTAAATGTTATAATAAAAGAGGTAAGATAAAATGAGATTCTGTATAAAAGTTCTGCTTATATCAGCATGCATCATATAAATGTGAGAGATTATTATAATTATTAATTGGGACATCAGTTAGGTTCTCTGAAAGATACTCCCCATCAACTGATTTGAGCAAAATAGAAAATGATATTAATGAATGAAAAATTATTTCATGCTTTGATAAGGGATGACCCAATACTATAATTGTGCCTATATCTATACATTTAATGCATGCCCAATCAAATTTCTGTATATTTTTGAGAATCCTTATAAAATTACTCTAAAATTGATATAGGATAACAAAAATTTTCAGATAGTAAGTCAATCTGTAAAAAACTTTATGGAGGGGCTTTTTTCCTACCAGATTTTAAGAAATAATAAAAAATCATACTAATAAAAACATTGTTATTGGTATAAGGACAACTAAACAGATAAATAGAGCAGAACACAGAGCTCAGACAGATACAGGTATATACAGAAGCTTAGTATATGATAAGGGTGACACCTCTTTAGTAGATGGGTCCTGGGAAAATTAGTTAATATAGAGAAAAGTAAAACTAGATTCCTACTAATATCACTTACAATGATAGGTTCCAGTTGGATTAAAGGCTTAGATGTGAAAGGTAAAACTATAAATATAATACAAGTTGATATAGAAAAATGTCTTTTTGACCTAGGGGTAGGCAAGAAATTCTTAAACAAAATTTCAAAGACACAAACAATGAGGCAAAGAAAATAATAATAATCTTAATTACATAAAATGAAGTCATCAACCTCAGTGAAAGACACTATGAACAAAAAAATTGACAGATGAGAAAATAGAGAAGCTATTTGAAATGTTTAGATATTGCAAAGTATTTGTATCTAGAATATTTTGCAAAAAACAAGAAATAGATGATAACCACAATAGGAAACATGAGAAATTGATAGAAGAGAAAATTCTAAATATATAACAAGCATATGAAGGGATGCTCAAATTCGATCACAATCAGAAAAATGAAAACACACAAGTTAAATCAACAGGATATCACTTTATACCTACTGGATTAACATAAATTAGAAAACTGGATAATCCTGCATGAACACAATAGAATCCTCATGCACTGCTTGTTGGCATGTAGAATTATACAGCCATTCTGAAGAGCACTCTGGTATGATTTAGTCAAATTAAGTGTATGTATAATTTATCAAATGATAATTCCTGTCCTGGTATCATAATCCATTCAGGCCACTCTAACAAAATGCCATAAACTGAGTGGCTCATAAACAACAGATATTTGTTTCTCACAGTTCCGGAGGCTGAGAAGTCCAAGATCAAGCCACCGAGAAATTCATCATCTAGTGAAAACACTCTTTGTGTTTCATAGATGGTTATCATCTTGCTGTGTCCTCACATGGTGAAAGGGACAAGAGATATCTCTAGGGTCTCACTTATAAGGGCACTAATCCCATTTATGAGGGCTCAACCCTCATTACCTAATCACCTCCCAGAGGCCTTACCTCCTGATACCGTCACCTCGGGGGTTAGGGCTTCAATACATGAAATTTAGGGGAACATAAACCTGGGCATATTTTAACCAAGAAAATATGCATAAAGTTCCATAAAGGGCATGCATAAAGATGCTTATTGCAGCATTTTTTGTGGTGCAGTGTGTGTGTGGAGAGGTTGGAGAGAATCTGAATATCCATCACTGGGCTAGATGATGCTTCTCACACACTACTTTGGTCCACCTATTCCCACCTCTTATTCTAGCCACTATTGTGGCAACCAGTTTCACATATCACTTGACCAGATTTACCAAATTACAATTAATACTTGCCTTTCTTTAGTACCATACAGTGTAACTCTCATTTTCTGCCTCAGCATTTAGCATGATCTACAATGTGGGACAGCCACTGCACCCCACCTGATATTCACCATATACAACCTTGAGGTACAGACAAATTACAGTTCATGAGGCCATTGCTGACTGACGGGGCACAGTGTGACAGCAAGTGTTACAGCGACCGGTCCAGAAGGAAGAACCAAGCGGCACACGGAGAGTCGGAGAACCAGAGTTATTCGCTGTCGGGCTCAGAGGGGACTCGCCACCAAATTCTGAGCACCATTTCCTCATTTTTGTCAGGTTTTATACTTTTTTGGGTTACACACAACCAATAGCATATAAGTACAAGCAGTTAACCAATCAGCAATAGGATTCAACTAGTAACCAATCAGCAGTGATCATTGCAGGCTTTAGCTTTGCTGTAGGCTTAGACCTTTGCTTAGCTCATTTGCGGTTTTGGCGGAATTAAGCATCTAAATATAACCAATCAGTAATAAGCATCCAAACATAACCAATCAGTAAAGAGCCCCTTTAGAACCAGTTGGTTTTGGTTTTGTGCCTGGGGTGACTTGGGGAGTTTTGGCAGGGATTCCCCTAGCATTCCCCCCTTTGATGCCCTGACTTATTTTACACAAGGGCATCATTTTCCGGTAGTGGGTGATAGCCTTGTAAGGCCAACATCTTGGTTGCTGTCACCCAGGTTGTAGTTGTATCTATAAAGTTAATTACTGCATTGAGCAGGCAAGGGCCTATAGTAACTAGTAGGAGGATAGTCATTAGTGGCCCTGCCAGAGGTAACAGCTATGAGGTCCATTATCCGAGGTTAAGGCCCCAGTCTCCTCAAGTGTGTTTTAACTCCTGTCTCTTCTTGTTAATTCTTTCTTTTAACTCTTTGACCTTAGTGGTCACAGCTCCTGACTAATTTACATAGTAACAACACTCTTTTCCTAGAAACACGCAGGTTCCCCTCTTTTTGGCAATCAGCAGATCCAAGGCTCATCTATTCTGCAAAGTTATGGCTGCCAGTGAATCCAGTTGGCTCTGGAGGGATAGCAAAGAGTCTGTTACCTGATCCATATCTTCTGTAAGTCATTGAGACAACTTGTAGTATGTGCCTAGGGAGGTTCCTAGGCCTGCCATTCCTGTCCCTGTTCTAGCTGCTATCCCTCCTCCTATGAGAACTGAAGCCAGTAGAGCTTGCTTTTTCTGAGTGTTAGAGCTCTGGCTTAACTGGGCCTCTAGTTCTGAGGTCTGAAAGATGGAGACATCCAGGGTCAGAAAGACTAAGGCACAAGTTCCAATCTGGCCCTCTGTAGGGTGCCTCTGTCTTTGAGGCCATCCCAATTAATTCAACCTTCACTTCTTCTACCTTTTGCTGCCATGACTGATCTTGGCACCCTCCTCCATCTGACATTCCCATGTAGGTGTAGTAGGTCCAGCATGTGTCACCCCCCCATGTGAATCTTTCATACCCAGAGCTGCTCCTTCCTGTTATCTTTCCAGTCCAATACCGCTTCCCCCCGTGGTGACAGGGCCTGGAGGAAGTGTAGCACTCCTGGGCCATGAAAGTGGCTGTTGAGAACCCTGAACTCGCCTGCCTTCCAGTGAGTTGCCTAAGCCTGTTATTAACGCCCCAGTTGGGCTGCCCCAAAGTGTGCCAATTGATGTTGTTCAGGTTGCTGCTAGAACATCCCGCAGGACAGGGGCTGGTAACTTCCCCCCATGGGGACAAAGGCCCAAAAAGTCTTAACCATGAACAGCACATGAATAGACATCCTGTAATGACCTAATAAGGTACAGTTAGGAATACTTTTTGTATCTTAGTCCAGTTCTTTGGAGCCGAGGCCCCGAGTCCAATCCCAGTAAGTTGCTATTGCTCCTCTGGAGGACAATGTCTGCAGTCCTATCCATTCTCGCTTGGTCACGGGTGCAGTCGGCCCCAGCAGCAGACCTTTGGCGGGTCTTGTCGACCTGGCCTTACAGTCCAGTGACTGGTTGTCCTGT
This sequence comes from Indri indri, assembly GCA_004363605.1. Taxonomy (NCBI): domain Eukaryota; kingdom Metazoa; phylum Chordata; class Mammalia; order Primates; family Indriidae; genus Indri; species Indri indri. The sequence continues at coordinate 18,252 of RJWJ010004695.1, read as the reverse complement.
CAGGTTCTGCCTCTTTCACCCGGGAGTGGTGGATCCACGGAGTGATACCTGCAACTTTAACAGCGGTGGGAGTAACCAATATTACAATACGGGGTCCCTTCCAGGTGGGCCCTAGGGGTACCTTTTCCCAGTCCTTTACCCAAACCAGATCTCCAGGTTGGTAGGGGTGGGCAGGGTCCTGTTCATGCGCTCTACTTTCCCTGTGTGTTGGGTTCTCAGCACTTAGGGGAGGACTGCCGTGCAGCTTAGTACCGGGGATGACCTCTTAAGCACAGGCTCCACCTCGGCCTGCTGCCGTGCTGTGTCTTTTTCGGCCTACTGCTGCTGCCACTTGGCCTCCTCTCTGTATCTCAGCCTGCACCTTGGCTAGCCCGGCCGCCAACTCGTGGCTCTCTTGCATGGCTGCGGCCACCTCGGCAGGTGCTGCTGCTCAGTGCCTTCCGCCAGCTGCTATTGATTCTCCAGCTCCTGCTCGGCCAGTTCCCGCTGGCACACGGCCTGTTCTTTAGTCTTTCCGCTTTGTCGCGCCTTGCGCTCTGCCCCCGCACCTTTCTCTGGTTTCCAGCCTCAGTCGGTGCCAGGCTCTTCTGCTGCGCTTCCTCTTCTGCCCACAGTCGCAGCCTCGGCGCCCCATTGGCCCTCAGCTGCCAGTGCTCCAGCTTGCGTTCTGCCTCCCTGTGGGCACGCCCGGCCTCTGCTTGTTGTTGCGCCCACTGTTTTGCCTTCCTGCAGAGTGCCCTTGGCTGCACCATCTTCTCTGTGAAGGAGGCGCACTTGCTCTGCGGGTCTACCTCGGTGCTACACTGGGCTGTCTCCCAGGGCTACCCTAGCGTGCCCCTTTTACTTGGCCTGTCGCGGCCGCCGCCCTGCCTCCTCAACCCGCGGTCATTCTTTCTGCAGGGCCCGCTGCTGCCCCTGGGCGTACCTGAGAGCTCGGATGAGGGCCCATAGCTCTGCCCTTTGTGTTGACCAGCCCTGGGGCAGAGGAGCTGACGTACTGACCTTGTCTACCGTGGTGACAGCATAGCCTGCTAGCCGCTCTGCCTTTCTGGACAAAGCTGTTACCATCTGTCTGGTGTCGGTACCGGTTTGTCCCTCAGATCTAGCCAACTTGCATAGGCCTCTTCTATGGCTTCAGCACCGGGGGTCCCGGCTCGGTAGACAGAAAGTTGGCAGGATTCAGAGTCCCCACAGTTAAACCCTCAGAGCTGTCTCCACCCAACGGGTGTTGGGATGGTGCAAATGGTGTACTTCCGCTCATGCCCCAGTGTGCGGTGTCCATGGGAAATGTGGAAATCAAGATAGCAGTGTGCAGCGGGTCTCTTCTTGCGGAAGAGAGGCAAGATCTGTAGCTGAAGCTTCTCTGAACAGAAAACCAATGATGGTGAAATGCCTGGCGCCACTGGGCGGGGCGGGGGGGTGCGGTTCTGAGAGGCAGACGTACCATCGGGCCGTAGGGCAATAGTAGTTCCTCAGTGGTGGCTTCCTGATGGATGAACTTCGTTCCGAGACTGGCTTACTAGAACCCTACTCTGTCCCTTCCTCCTCAGCAGAGAACCGAACCCAAGGGGGCAGAGTTTGGGCAATTTCAACCCAAGAGTCTATATACGGGAACCGATCCGGGTGACCTGTGGTTCCTGTCACTACTCTCCAGACAGCTCTCACAGTGGAGGGGTCGAGGGTTCCTGCTGGAGGCCAGCCTACTCCAAACGTTGGCCACTCCAGCTCACATAGGGTTCTCAATCTACTGGGCGTCATGGTGACCCCGCAATCTCTACTAAAACCCTTTTTGAAATTTTTCAACATGCACCTTAGCACCCTTGGTTTGGACTCTGACCCACCCATTCCTGTACCAGCGGTCCCGTTCCCTACACCACCGGCAACAACCCTTGTCAACCGGCTTTTGATCTTTCTTTTCTTTGCGACCTTCCTCCTTTATCATGAATGGTGTCACAAGACAAACAGGGTCAGGGCTTTCAGGTGTCCGCCTGGCTGCGTCCCTTGGGGCAGCTTAGGTGCGTCTTGGCTAAGGCGTACCCGTATAAACCCCGGGCCTGGTTGCTCCCTATTACCAGGAGCGAATCACCGTTATGCCATATGAGGTCGCCACAGAACCGCAGGGTAGGACCCACTCAAATCCCGTAGCCGTAGCCGTGGGACCACAGGCACAGTGACTGCAAGCAACTACCGAGCTTCATTCACACACCAAACACACAGAGGTTATACTCCCCCCGCCCAAGTCCCTAACCTCAGGAGGTGATCAGGCTCCTCTTCTGCCTACGGAAGCCCCTCTTCCGTTTACTGGCGGGCTTACCTTGGACTGGGTCCCGGGACCTTACCTTATCCGTTGTCCCGAACTTGGTCTTATTGGTCCTTCTCTCTGGCGTGTCCAAGTGAGTCCGGGACCCCACAGCCGGCGGGAGCTCCCGAGGGGCAAAGATTCTGCAAGAGGTGGTTGGCGCCAACTTGCTTCCGTTGCAGAGGTCCCGCTGGCCACTGCACCTGTCCTCGATCTGGTGGCTTCAAAGGGCCAGCACGGTCGGTTTCCCCGTCAGGGAACCAAATGTTACAGCAAGTGTTACAGCGACGGGTCCCAAAGGAAGAACCCAGCGGCACACGGAGAGTCAGAGAACCAGGGTTATTCGCGGGCAGGCTCAGAGGGGACTCGCCACCAAATTCTGAGCACCATTTCCTCATTTTTGTCAGGTTTTATACTTTTTTGGGGTTACACACAACCAATAGCATATAAGTACAAGCAGTTAACCAATCAGCAACAGGATTCAACTAGTAACCAATCAGCAGTGATCATTGCAGGCTTTAGCTTTGCTATAGGCTTAGACCTTTGCTTAGCTCATTTGTGGTTTTGTCAGAATTAAGCATCCAGATATAACCAATCAGTAATAAGCATCCAAACATAACCAATCAGTAAAGAGCCCCTTTAGAACCAGTTGGTTTTGGTTTTGTGCCCTGGGTGACTTGGGGAGTTTTGGCAGGGATTCCCTATCAACAGGAGCCTGTGGATAAAATGCTTTCCTATTTTCTCAATCATGAACAGATAGTTTTTAAAACCTAATTTCATGAGGTTTCTCAGAAGGTACTGCAGGATCAAGCTCCAGTTGCCTATCATTGTGAACAACTCAGTAACATCCGAGTATTGGTTTTCCTTTCTTCCTTATGTCATTCCTTCTATTGCTTACATCTGCTTCTTGTAAACGTGTTTTTATATAAATTACCTGCATGCAAGACTTTGTGTTGGGCTCTTCATTCAGAGGACCCCAAGATAAGGCGATAAGTAAATTGTGATTAATGTATATCATGAAGTACTGTGCATAGTCAGAAACAACAGATAAGACATACATGTAAGCAACAGGATGGAAATTAAAAACCCATTCCTAGAAAAAAGGAAAAAGCAGAAAGAGATATGTAATGTAAAAATATTTTAATAAAAAAATATATCCACACCAAAACAATGCACATGTAGCAAGAGAACATAAATTAAAAGACATCCATTAAACACAGCATAAGCCTGCTCTACTCATTTTTACCAAGAACAAAAGCTCCTGGAGGTGCAGAGATGTGAAGAAAATAAACACTAAGAACCACAACATGCTAAAGCATAACCAAAAATTTCTGATTTTTCATTATTCAGAATAAAAGATTAAAGACCAGCTCAAGGAGATACAAATTTCTAATTTTAGTTAACTAACCCCCAGCAAAACTGTACCGCCACAATCTCAAACTCCTGCAGGCTAGGGCACTGAAGCAATCTCAGACATCGATGATGAAGATTACAGCTGAAGAAACTACATGGAGACCTAGCATTTTGGGAGGCTGAGGCAGGTGGATCATTTGAGCTCAGGAGTTCAAGACCAGCCTGAGCAAGAGCGAGACCCCCGTCTCTACTAAAAATAGACAGAAATTGGCCAAACAACTAAATATATATATATATATATATATATATATTAAAAAAATTAACCGGGCATGGTGGCGCATGCCTGTAGTCCCAACTACTCAGGAGGCTGAGGCAGGAGGATCACTTGAGCCCAGGAGTTTGAGGTTGCTGTAAGCTAGGCTGACGCCACGGCACTCTAGCCCAGGCCACAGAGTGAGACTCTGTCTCAAAAAAAGAAAGAAAGAAAGAAAGAAAGAAATAATAGCCTATTAATAAAAACTGATGTGATTTCCTCAGTTCCCCCAAAATGCACCTTTTGTGTAATTTTTCATTTGTCTTATAATGTGTGATAGTAGAAAAAGCAAGAGATTAGAAAGAGAAAACTTCAGATTCTATCTATAGTTCTATTGCTAAACAACTATGTAAACTCTCAGCAAGTGTCTACCTTTCTGTAGATATCAATTTCCTCATCTCTAAAACAAAAGGGTTGAAATAAATCATTGCTAAGATTCCTCTTGCCTCAGAAGTCTATTATGCGGTGATTTGAAGCCTCTGTGAATATTTATTAATAGATGAGAGCTTGGTGCAGCAGATTTTAATAATTAATATATTAGGCTCTGGAGTCATTAAAACCTGGTTAAAAATCCTGATTCTGTTACTTCCTAGCACTTGTTTATTTACTAAACCTGCCTGTGCCTCAATTTCCTTATCTGTAAAATGGAGATAATAATTGTCCCTTTCCTCATTAGCTTGTTGCAAAAATAAATTACTATATGTAAAATGTTTAATAAAATGTCTGGAACAAGATAAAAACTCAATAGATGTCGACAAAAACAAGAAAAAATATTTTATAACCTTTGGTTTCCTCTTCTAAAAGTGTAAATAATGACAGAACCTGCACCTCTTAAGACTATTGTGTGGATTAAATGAGATAATGTATGTAAAGTACTTAGCACAATTCTTGGCACATTGCAAGCATTTTAAAATGGTAGTGGTAGTATCCATTTTTGATTTGTCTTGTAGGAATCACTTCCATTTTGTTATAAATCCCTTACTTATTATAACATATCTGATATTTGTGTATATCACCCTAAATTTCTATGCTCAGAAATTGAGAACCATTGACCAAAGCACAGCCTACCAAAGTGCTTGATACAAGAAATGCCTGTTGGATGAATCAATACCCCTCTCATAATTATTGTATTAAATAAGCCAGCCAGAGTGTGGAATACAAAAGGCTGCATTTTCTCTACCAGTTTAAAAATGAAGCATTTGTCTTTAAGAGGTGTCATGGGTATCAAAGGTCACAAGCCAGTTGTGACTGTTCCTTCATACCAATTGTTCTGGGGTTAATGAGGGTTGTAGCTGGGTTTAGATTAACCAGTTTGTCTACGTGTGCGTGTGTGTGTGTGTGTGTGTGTGTGTGTGTGTGTGTCTGTAAACTTCCAGGCAGTTTCACTTCATCTACGGGCTAAGTTAGATTATGCAGTTATGCAGTTTATTTATGTATTTATTTATTGAGACAGAGTCTCGCTCTGTTGCCCGGGCTAGAGTGCCGTGGCATCAGCCTAGCTCACAGCAACCTCAAACTCCTGGGCTCAAGTGATCCTCCTGCCGCAGCCTCCCAGGTAGCTGGGACTACAGGCACGCGCCACCATGCCCGGCTAATTTTTTCCATTTTTTTAGTTGTTTGGCTAATTTCTTTCTATTTTTAGTAGAGACGGGGGTCTTGCTCTTGCTCAGGCTGGTCTCGAACTCCTGACCTCAAACAATCTGCCCGCCTCGGCCTCCAAGAGTGCTAGGATTACAGATGGGAGCCACCGTGCCCGGCCCAGTTATGCAGTTTAAATTCAAGAAGTTAAAGTTCGTCAAATAGGAGCCAGACTAATACATTAAACCAAGCTAAGTTTGATTGATTGGTTGATATGTGTACATTTGATTTATACAACTTTATTAAAGTGCAATTAATATAAAATAAGCTGTACATATTTAAAGTACAATTTGGTGAGTTTTTGTACACGTACACAGCTGTAAAACTATCACCATGTTCAAGATAATGAACATATACATTATTCAAAAAAGTTTTTCCCATGCCCCTTTGTAATTTCTCCTTCCTTCCACTTCATCCCCATCCAGTCATTGATCAACCGTCTGCTGCTATAGACAATAGTTTGAGTTTACCCTTTCATAAAAATGAAATTATACAGTAGTACTTTTTGGTGTGGCTTCTTTCATTTAGCATAATGAATTTAGGATTCATTCAGTTGTTTCATAGATCAATAATTTGTTCCTTTATATTTCTGAGTAATGTTCAATTGTATGTATAAACATCAATTTGTTTATCCATTCACTTGTACATTTGAGCCATTTCCAGTTTGGGGCTATGATAAATAAGCAAGTCTATGAAAAATAAGCAACTTCCATAAGCAAGTCTCTGTGATTATGTGTTTTTAATTCTCTTGAGCAGATACTTAGAATGGTATGGTTGGGTCATATGGTATGTGTATGTTTAAAAAGCTGCCAAGTTAAAAAAAAAAAAAAGCTGCCAAGTTATTTTCATGAGTATTTGTGTGATTTTATAATATGTTCTCATCAGGAGTGTATGAGACTTGTCGTTGCTCCAATTCCTCATCAACAATTCTGATGAGTGTGATGTATCTCATTGTGGTTTTAATGTGTATTTCTTAAAAAGTAATGATTTTGAGCATATTTTAGATGCTTACTGGTTACTTGTGTATCTTTTGAGAAGTGTTTGCTCAAATATTTTGTCAATTTTTATTGGTTTGTTTTCTTATCATTACTATGAGTTCTTTTTATCTGTTTTATATAAAAGTTTTTAGTAGATAAATATTTTGCCCTCTGTAGTTGCTTTTTTATTTTCTCAATAATTTTCCTTTTTTCTTATCAATATTCTTTTTAAATTTCAGAATATTATAGGGGTACAAATGTTTCGGTTACCTGAATTGCTTTTGTACAGTTTGAGTCAAAGTTGTAAGTGTGTCCATCACCCATATAGTGTGCACTGTACCCATTAGGGGTGAATTTACCCATCCCCTTTGCTCCACTTCCATCTGCTTGATTTCCATTGAATTTTACTATCATATGTGCACATGAGCATTAATCTATAAGTTTCAATTTAGTAGTCGAGTACCTGTTTTTTGTTCTTCAATTCTTGTGCTACTTCTCTTAAAAGGATGGTCTCCGGTTCCATATAGGTTGTTATAAAAGGTATTAGTTCACCATTTTCTTTATGGCTGAGTAATAATCCATGGTATACATATACCACATTTTATTGATCCACTCATGTATTATTGATGGGCACTTGGGTGGTTTCCACATTTTGCAATTGTGAATTGTGCTGCTATAAACATTCAATTGACAAGTGTCTTTTTTGTAAAATGTCTTTTTTTCTTTTGAGTAAATACCCAGTAGTGGGTATCAAGATCAAATGGTAGGTCTGCTTTTAGTTCTTTGAGGTATCTCTATACTACTTTCCATAGAGGTTGCACTAGTTTGCAGTCCCACCAACAGTACATAAGCGTTCCTTTCTCTTCACATCTGCACCAGCATCTGTTGTTTGGGGACTTTTCGATAAAAGCCATTCTCACTGGAGTTAGGTGATATCTCATTGTGGTTTTGATTTGCATTTCCCTGATGATTACACACATTGAGCATTTTTTCATATGCTTATTGTCCATTAGTCTATCTTCTTTTGAAAAGCTTCTGTTCATGTCTTTTGCCCACTTTTTAATGGGGTTGTTTGATTTTTTCATGCTGATTTGCCTGAGTTCTTTGTATATTCTGACTATCTTTGCTGATGATATGATCTTATATCTAGAAAACCCCAAAGATTCAGCCAAGAGACTCCTGGAATTGATAAATAATTATAGCAAAGTCTTATTGATACATAGTACTTATACATATTTATGGGGTGCATGTAATATTTTGATGCAAGCATACAATGTGTAATGATAAAATCTGGGTAATTGGGATATCCATCACTTCAAACATTTACCACTTATTTTTGTTGGGAATTTTCCAAATCTTCTAGCTATATTTAAATAGACAATAAATTATTGTTAACTATAGTTGCACTATTGTGCAAATATTGGAACTTATCCCTTCTAACTATATTTTTGTACATATTAATCAACACTTTTTCACCCCCCCTCCTCACTACCATTCCTAGCTTCTGATAACCACCATTCTCTTCACTACCTCCATGAGGTCTACTTTTTTAACTTCCACATATAAGTGAGAATGTGCAATATATGCCTTTCTGGTATTTTATGTAACATAATGTCCTCCAGTTCCATCCATGGTTGCTGCAAATGACAGAATTTCATTATTTTTATGGCTGAATAATATTCCATTGTGTGTATATACCACATTTTTTAATCCAGCTACAAAATGATGGATGGTTGGATTGATTCCATATCTTGGCTATTGTGAATAGTGCTGCAATAAACATGGGAGTGTAGATATCTCTTCAATATACTGATTTCCTTTTTTTTGGATTACTACCCCGTAGTAGGATTGCTGGATCATATAGTAGTCCTATTTTAACATTGCTGATGAATCTCCACACTGTTTTGCACAGGGGCTGCACTAATTTATATTCCGATTAACAGTGTGTGAGCATTCTCCTTTCTCCACATCCTCACCAGCATCCGTTATTTTCTGTCTTTTTGATAATGGCCATTTTAACTGGGGTGAGATAATATCTCATTGTGGTTTTGATTTGCATTTCCCTGATGATTAGTGATGTCGAGCATTTTTTCACATACCTGTTTTCCATTTGTATATATTTTTTGAGAAATGTTTATTCAGATCATTTGTTCATTTTTAAATGAAATTATTTAATGTTTTGCTATCGAGTTGTTTGGGTTCCTTACATACTCTGTTTATGAATTCGTTGTTGGTTGGAAAGATTGCCAATATTTTCTCCCATTCTATAGATTTTTTTCTTCACTTTTTTGACCAATGGTTCTTTTTTCATATAGCAAGACTTTTTAAATTTGATGAGGTCCAATTTATCAATTTTTAATTTTATGATTCATGCTACTTTTGTTTTTAGTAAGAAAACTTTGGCAAAGGTTTTCTTTTGTGTTTTCCTCCAAATTTTTTATAATTTTCAGTTTTACATTTGGAACTGTGGTCTACTTCAAGATAATTTTTGTGCATTTTTTGCTATGAGGGTCAATGTTTATTTTTTATTCTATATTGGTATCAAGCTAGTCCATCACTATTTGTTACAAAAACTTTCATTCATTGACACTCCTGTAAAAAGTCAACTGAACATTTATGTGTCAGTCAATTTCTGGACTTTCTATTCTGTCCCATAAAGTTCGTACTAAAAAATAACCATTACTCATAAGATCACCACCAAGATATCATCGTTAACATTTTACTTACTGTTTTCATTGTATTTTTTACAGTTTAAATCACATTATACATATATACTTTATATATTTAACCAACATCACATCATAAACACTTCCTATTGAATATAAAAGCTTTGAAATACCATTTTCAGTGACTGCATTGGCTATTTTCCATTCCAAATTCCATCACTTACTGGCTACGTGCCTTGATTAAGTTTGTTAACCTAAGAGTCATTTTTTCTCAATTTTGACATATATACTCTAATAGTATTTTCCTTCTAACATTATTCAGAAATCTAAGAAGACAATTCATATAAAGTAGTTATCACAATGCTTGGTGCAGTATAAGAGCTTAGAATATCTTAGTTATAGTCACTAGTCAGAATAAAATAGTCTATGCCATAGCTATAAATAAACTCCCAAATCTCAGTGACTTAATACATAAATTTTTATTTCTTGTTTCCACAGAGGAATCAAGAATACAGTAAATATTCAGTCTTCTTAATTCTTAGAGCTTCACGTGGCTAACATGATCAAAGTGGTAGGGGAGAAAAGAGCTGGAATGTCACACAAGAGAATTTTGCATCTTGAGCCTAAAAATCACACATCACTTTGTCTTACAGCCTATTGACTAGAACTAGATACTTCATCATACATAACCCCAAAGGGACTGGGAAGTATGAGAGAGAAGATGGAATATTTGGTGAGCATTTTATTAATTCTATCATATCCACAGATGGAATTTCTGAATAGTTTTTTAGAGATCGTATCTTCATTATTTCCTTTAAATGCCTTATAAAATTGTAGAAGATAATAAATGAGATTTTGAAGGGCCTTATTGCCATTGACAGAACCATAGAGTTATATCAAACTTATATCAATCATGGAGTTATATTCAATAAAGCCTTCCCCAGATTTCTAGATTCTCATATAGTATATCCCTGCCAGGAAAGACAGCCTCCACCTCTGAACAGCTTAATTGGTAGAAAGCTCTTTCTCATTTCGAGGTTAATTTTGTTTCTCTTCTCCTGTATCTCATCTTCAGTTTCCCCAGTTCAGTTCATTTGTCTATAAATTGAGAATCACATCTCATTGTTTTAACCTCCACAGAAAATTTGTCAGAGGCAGGCCAGATAGGACATATTTTAGATAAGGAAACTTAGGCTTTGAAAAGTGAAGTAAAACATGACCACCATGATCCAAATCATTCTCATATAATATAATGATAAAATTTACCTCATAGGGTTTTCATGAAAAGTAGTTGAGATAAACTATTTACCATGCTTAGCATAGTGCACCACATATTGTAGAGGCTTATAGGGTGAGGGGAAAACTTCCCCTTTCCACTAAAATTTCGCTGAAAGATCAACTCACAATTGAGGCAGATTAATAAGAGGAAGAGGTTTACTTACCATGCACACGGGGAGAATCACAGAGTGTTTACGCAATATCCCAATAGGATCCAGATAGTTTTATATCCTCCTTTTAGAGGGGAGGGGGAGATGAGGAATATAGGTAATTTTGCTTAGGGACAATAAATGGTTGCTAGGGAGGATGAATGGATGGGCGAAACAGATTGACTTGTAAATTATTCTTTTTGCAAATTAAATTAATTTTCAGAGACAGATATTATATTTAAAATGATTTGGGTCTGGGTCTGGTGACATTCTTGATTTTATTTCCTGCAATATAGGGAGGTAACAAGGAAGGGAAGGGAAGCTGATTGTTCTTTTGATGTGTCTGTCTCGTTATGCAGGTAGAGGGAAAGCCCCTCCTGAGGACCTGTTGATTTCTAAGGGACTTTAATTCAAAATACTCCTTATAACAAGGAGTCATATTTTGGGGTGAAGTTTCCTGAGCTCCTTCAGGCTCTATAAATGGTAAGCTATAACAATATGAATTTATATTATTGTAGCTATTTGAAGATAAAGGTAGTAGAAAAGGGAGGGAGGGAAATGTACAACGGTGGAAGGATCTTATCTTCTGGTGTTGGAACCTGGGTTCCAATCCCAGAGTTACTACTAACTAGCTGTATAAAGAAGGACAAGCTACTTAACCTCCTTGTCCTTATTTGAAAAGGGGAAATAATAAAACCTGTCTCATGGGTTGTTTTGAGAATTATATAATACATAGGAAAAGCGTCTAGTAGAGTACCTTGGTTGTAGTTATCATTTTTATGTAGCTTAAGTAGCAATTATAATTATGTATTCTCTGAAAGCTTTTTTCTTCTCTCTAGGTTCAATATCGCCTAACCATTCAGAACTTCATTGATTTCAATTTCACTAACTACCCTGGTCACTCAGCTTTGAATACATTTATCAGGGGCTCCTTAAAATGCCATTATAGCATTGAACACAATATCCTTGCTGTGTTTTGTGCAACACAGATTAGAACTACCACTTTCCTCATTATAGGGTCTATATTAATATTTTTATTAATGTAGTCTGTTGTTTTATTTCCTTTTTTGACAGAACATTCCAGTGTTGATTTATTCTAAGGTTATTGTATTTTCCACAAGTTACATCTTCCCAACTTAAATTTATGGAGTAGGATTTGGAGACCCAAGTGCAGGACTTCACAGTTTTTTTAAATAAATTTAACTCATTGTCAATTCACAATTTTTTTTAGATTTTTATTCTGTCATTGAATATATTCACAAGCTTTTCAGCTTTGTGTCTTTTGTCAAATCCAATCAGCACTCCTTAAATATTTCCAACTATGCCATTTACAAAATATGGAATAGAACGGGGTCAGGATCACAGACCAAAACCTCAACAGATCACTGGAATCCTCCCAACACGTTAATAACACACTACTAATCAGGCACTCTTTGAGTCAATTCCTTACCCTAGGATTTAATTTTTGCTATTGTCTCATTATTCTGAACTATAAGATAAATGAGTGGCTTTCTAAGTATTTTCCTGACTCTTTCAAGCATCAGCTGAACTCTCCCCCTTTTGGTCAAAACCAAATCCAAACTAACAGTTCCTCAACTTCAATTTTGTCACTAACAAGGTGACAAAATTATCAATAAATCCAGATTCTTTCAAATACCATGTTTCACTGTATGAGGCTTCAGCACATATCTAGATACCTCCTCCTTTATCCACCCTTTATTACACTGCCAAGCCCTTATCATCTGCACAGTTTATCCTTAGCCTCAGGACCACCTCATCTATTTCCTCCACCTGGCTGGCAGTCTCCAGTATACTCACAATGTTCTTTCATCTTTTCTCCCCTTTTATATTCATGTAAATGTTCCCTAGTGTGATTCTATCCTTAGATCCATTAATTTCCACACTGGTGTCTGTCTTATTGACCTACAGTATTACTGTATCTGCCTTTCTAACAGGTCTGATTCTTGCAGACAGAATGGGTACTAATAGTGCCATATCTGGTTATAATATCAAGTTTAGTTTATTAGCTCATTAGTATATAGACCTCTGCAGTCATCAGGTATAACTTTCCATTTCTTCCCAATTATTTTATTACATAAATTTATTGGCACTTCTCATACTTAGTTCACTTTTCATATCATGCCTGATAGTATAGTCCCTAAAAAGTAAAGACTTCACAACTTTATAAGAGCCTCTCTCTGTCTGCCATTCTATATTCTATTAAAGTCCTCTTTTTCTGGTAAACTAGTAGCTAGGAAAATCATTCATTTGCTGACTTCTGTGATGCACCCTATTTCTAACCAAGAACCTATCCCAGTATCTTAAATCTATTCCATATCATAAGCTATGATCAGACCATCCAAATCTGATTGTCTGTATTGTAATGGCTGTTGTCTTCTTCCTTCTTAAAAAAAAAAAAATCACAATCTTTAATAGGAGAAAGAAATTAAGACACTATCCATTCTCTTAACTCCTTCTATTTCTTGCCCAAGATGAATTTCATCATCCCTAAAAATTCTCCTAAGGTGGTTTCTGACAGGTTCATTCATCCTCCACTAACGTACGAGGAATGGATCACATAAAGCAGTATGATGAGTCACATTCAGCTCTTTATATCCCAGATACAGGCCTCAGGAAGGGAACACATTTTTGGGTTGTTCATGCTAAGCTCTGTATGTAGTTGTTTCAATAAATTTTAAGAGTGTGTTGAAACCTACTCACACCTAGTTTTATTCAGGGCTAGTAGTCCATTTTCTCCCTGGGAAGCTTGAGGAATTTCCATTCAGTTTTTATCTTCTCTGGGACAGTTAATTTTTAAAATATCTATCTAACTATTTATATATCTATCTACTATCTACCCATCGCCTATCTAATTATATTTTTTTACTGAGGAACAAGTTGTATTCATCACTTAACTCCAGTTTCTTTTTCTTTTCTTTCTACTTAATACTAGTCTGTCCACTCCACAAAGACAGAAATCTGGGGTGGATTCCTCTCTGCTTTCTTATTATTTTCCTATAGAGCATAAGATGCTGCTGCTCTCCAGGAGATGCAGGGTTGCTTGGTGGGGAATGGATCTCTTTCTGTCATGTATTTCCAGCAGGATTTTTCTGGTCTCACCTCAAAGCCATGGTCTTTTATGTGCGAGCCTCTTGACACTGATTGGATTTACCTGTATGCATCATTCTCAGAATCCTGTGCTCCTTGGTTTTGTTTCCTTTTTATAAGTATGAAAAAAAGTTAAATCTACTGAAAAGAACAAAGAATAATTCAATAAGGAAGCGTGCCCATCTCCCAGAATTAACAGGTATTAATATTGTGACAATCTTTAAAATTTTTTTAAATAATTTTTTCAAAAGTAAAATGCTAGAGACATATTTTGAGTCCTATTTTGAGAGATTAGAGAGATAGAATACTTTATCACCCTCCTATTACACAGGTTATTATTTTGGGATCTACCTTATATTACTCCCACCGCTGCCCTCCAGAATAGTTAATCATAATTATTAAAATTGATCTGTATAGTTAATGAATTTTTAGAAGTATCAACATAATTACTTTTTTTGTTTTGTTTTCCATTTATTCAACTGTGGTCCATTGGCTTTTTCATCCATTCATTGAGTTTTTCATTTCAGTGATTAGTTTTTTTTTTATTTTCAGGCATGCTATTTGCTTTGCCCTAATTTGTCTATCACTTTTATTCATAATAAGCCATTCTTATATATGTTTTTTCTTAATTTTTGTTTGAGCATTTTATTTTAAACATATCTCTCAATTAAGTCTATTTTCTATAGTTTTTTGGTATGTGAATTCTTTAGCTTTTTGTACTCTTACCCATAGTAACTTGCTATCAAGCTTTGCTTGATGTAACGCTGCTTTGTAATGTTGATTCTGTGTGTGTGTGTGTGTGTGTGTGAACTCAGAGGGAAGGGCCTGAAGAAAAAAAAAATATTTTCTGTCTCTTTAAAACTTCCCCACTCTTTTTGGGAACTTCAACCTGGCCTGCATCCCTGAGGCAGGTTAAGTCCTTTGTTAAAATAGATAACTTAGCCATCCCAGGTGGTGCCAGCCCCCCAGATGGGCAGCTGGCAAGTTCATAGGTTCTGTCTTTGACAAAGATGGAACTATTACAATAGCTAACCACAATAGCCTAGAACTGAGGGGTTCTCCCTTTAAAAGCTCTATATTTCTGTTTATGTTCAGGAAATTTGGATTTTGAGATTAGAAGTTCTACCATTTTTCCTCCTTTGCTGGCAAAGTAATAAAATTTCTCTTTCCTCTTCTCCACAGCACTTGTCCTTGTTATTCTGATTCGGCCTCATGGACAAGTGCCGAGTTTTCATTAACAAACCCATCTTAAGTGAAAACTGTTTTCCATGGATGTCTCATGTGTCATGAGCTATGGAGAAAGCCTGATGGGATACTTTGACTCTTCAGCAGACTTAAGGATTTAACTAGCTCTGGACAAGTTCCTATGTTAGCTTTCAGTTCTGTTTCTGGCACTAAATACATTGGTTACAAATCCAGATCCTTCAAATGAAATTAATGAAGGCCTGGCAGTAGAGGAGGGGTTTAGTGGAGATCCAAATACTTGAAGATAACTTTTTCAACTCAGAGCAGTGGGTGGTCACACACTTATATGCAATGCCCTAGTGTCAGCAATGTTTTCTATTCCCTGTTTTATAAACTGAACAGTTATTCCAGATTCCATACTTCATGAAACATGCTTGGCTCTAGTATCCCATAAGTGGGAGAATTTCATTATAGACTCCAATTCCTGTTATAATCCCAGCTCAGTGGGCGGATCCTGGTTTTGTGGTGCCTGAGGCATATCATTTATGTGTTCTTCTTTTTATAGATTAAAAAAATTGCAAATATGAAATTAGACACTAAAGTGAATTATTAATAAGAATTAGAAAATAGTTCATAATAAATTACAAGTTTTTAAAAGTTGATAAATACCACAAATATCACAAAATCTGGAAAAAGTGGTATGTTTTTATTAATTAAGTGCCTTCTATAATATTTCTTCCCCTACATTTTGGCTGCACATTCTTTGTCTTATCAAATGACAATGATTTTTAAGTATTTTCAATAGAGATAATATAAAGATAAATAAATCTTTCCTCTTACATAATCAAAATTTCTGTAAATTTTTATATAATAGATGGCTTTAAAAAGTTTCTTTCAGCTCCAAAATTCATAATTAGTAACATCATACAAAGTTTTAAGATTGTTGTAAAATTTTGAAAAAAGCACTGTCATATTTTTTATATATAAATTGGAGATTTTAGAATATTTCATGTTTCCTTTGGAATATAAATCTTAAGAAATCTTTGAATTGATGGCACTTATTAACCAGTTTATCAATGACATAATTAAAATGCAGGCTCCCCTGTTTTAAAGGGATTATAGAAAAAACATATAAGCAATCATACGGCAAAGATAGATTATGGAAATGTGGAGGAAAGAACACTTAAGTTTATCTGAGTAAGCCTGGGAAGATTTCACAGACGACATTACAATCAAGCAAAAACTTGAAGAATAAATTGGCTTTTTTAAGAAAACAGGAGGATATTGGAAATGAGGTTCAGGCAAAAAGTAGAAGATTCAAAGTCATAAAAGTAAGATAGAATGGTCTGATTTGAGTCTTGGGAAATAGAAAATAATTCATTTTTGGTTTGTTACCAAAAGCTCAGCACTTGTCCCCGAGGCTGCATCAGAAGAACGAGGCCAAGTGGTTTGAGGAGAAAGAAAGAGGAGTTTGTTAATTTGCCAGAAAATGAGACGGATGGAGACTACTGTCTATAATGCCATTGTCCTAATAATAAGCAGAAATACAGAGGTTTTAAAGCATGGATTCTCAGCTTTAGGCAATTTCTGTTCAACTACAATTGGTGACCTTGATCATCCCATCTCTGTCCCATCTCCTCCGAAGACAATCCCATGACCTCCACTCAGAACCTTCCTTTGCCAGGTCAGGGTTGAGCCATCTCCTGTATCACAAAGAATAAAAGACATCCTTCTGTCCCTTCCCACCATTGGCCTGAGGCAGAGATACAGGTTTTAGTTCTCAAAAAGGAGTGGAGGATGTTTTAAAAAGACAGAAAATATTTTTGCCATTTTTTCAGGACATTTCCTCTGTTACATATTCCTTACTGTCAATATTTCCCTTCCATATCTATGGGAGGTAGGGTGACTACTCTGTTACAGGTGGAGTGCAGAGGCATGATGTAAAAGAGCTAAAGAAAAACCTGGATAACTAGACAGGGGACATACCCTGGAGGCATTATAGACCATGCTAAAAAGTTGGACTTTATCTTTTAGACAATAACAAGTTATTATAGTTTTAAGCAGAGGAGCCACATGGTCATCTTTGGATGTTACAAAGATCAGTTACTCTGGTGTGGGTAATGGATTAAGTAGAGTTAGTAGCAGAAGTGAGAAAGAAAAAAATTTTAGATAAAGATGTACCTCTCCATTAATTAATAATGAAGAACTCTGTTTTATTCTTTACTATAGTTAACTGCTAGAATGCTGCCTGGGAGATCTCTAGTAGAGTTTAAGTACCACATATTGGACAATAATACCTTTTATAACCTTATAAAGATTAAGAATATCATTTTAAACTTT
Source organism: Indri indri (assembly GCA_004363605.1). Taxonomy (NCBI): domain Eukaryota; kingdom Metazoa; phylum Chordata; class Mammalia; order Primates; family Indriidae; genus Indri; species Indri indri. The sequence goes on along the minus strand of RJWJ010004695.1, from coordinate 946 downwards.
TCATGGAAATTTATTTTGGATTTATTAATAACCAACGTCTAATCCTATGACTGAAACAAATTTCTACATTCAGCTGGCCATTACTTATAAACTTGTCTTACACTCCCACCCTGGCAATTCTGAGCTGCTTGAAGGAAAGCACTGTGTGTGTTATTTAATTTTTTTATTCCTCCAAGCAGATACTGTGCACATGGCAGGGACTCATAAAACTTCCTTCAACTGAAATTAATCATTTATACAAAACACAAATCTGTTATAGGAACCTTGGGTATATTTGTGAATTAAATTTAATACCTAAACTCAAAGAGCTTCTGATCTATTTAGAAAGACAGGAAATTTAGCTCTTCATTCATATGCATTATGAAATGTATTAAATACCAGGAAATCATAGAGGAGAGAACAATTAATGCTTTCTGCTTTGTGTGTTAATTAGAAGGGTAAAGTGAGATTAAAGGTGAAGGGATTGTATTAGAGAAAACTGAAAAAGGAGGTGACATTTTGAGCTGGACTTCAAAGGATTAGTAGTTTTTTATGAACACACCTGTAGGAGAAGGCACTCCAGGTAAAGGGAATCTAATGAATAAGGTACAAAGTAAATGGTACATTCAGGGAACTCAAGTAGTCTCATACAGCTACCGAGTAGGGTTATGGAAATATATGATAATCAAATTTTAATCTGGAATGATAAACCTGAGTCAGGTTGAAAGGGCTCCTGTACCATGTAAAAAATTTGGACTTTAATAGAAAACTAGGAATAAAAATATTTGAAGTAAGGAAGTGACATGATTAGATAAGAGTTTATAGAAATCAGAGGATTGAAAGGAAATGAGATTTGACATGGAGAAACAAGTTTAAATACTATTGATACAGGGAAGGGACTTCAAGATGGCTGACTAGAGGCATCTGGTACTCACCTCCTTCACAAAGATTAATCACAACAGAGAGT